>JAQZBX010001846.1:7740-78013 GCA_029593785.1 Cabassous unicinctus | reverse complement strand
AAAAAAAAAACAAACAAAAAACTAGCAGACAATGATCAAACAGATGAGGGAGCCATCTGGGGTGGGGGGGTGGGGGGAATAAGTAAAATCAGACAATTTTTTTTTAAAAGTAACAAATTATTAGGGTAAAAATTTAAAAAAAATAAAAGAATGGAAAAGGCAGCTTAAATTATGAAAGCATTACTGTCCAGGCACATTTATCTTATTTAATCCTAAAAACAAACTCAGTTGTTTCTTCAGTGTTCAGAAAGATGAATGAATGAGCAGATTGGTTACATGACATAACCAAGGTCTCCTTGTTAATGAAGAAAATGAAAAAAAAAAAAAATGATCATTTTCACATCTCATAAAACTAAATCCCATGTTCATTTTTGCATCTTAGCATTGATATAATACCTTCTTTGCCTTCACTACAAAAATATTACAATATTATTGTTAACTATAGTCTTTAAGTTACATTAGTTGTATTTTTCCATGTATCACCATATTCTTAACACCATGTAATAGAGGAGCATTGTTGTATTTTTATTATTAACCACAATCCTCATCTGCCACCAAAAACACTATATTATACAGTCCCTAACTGTCTTTCAATTAACATTAACCTCCCTAGACAACCCCTTTCAGCTATAATCACATTTATAAATGAGCAGTGTTAGTTATACTCATTATAATGTGTTACCATCAATTCTATCCATTTCCACATATTTACAATCAACCTTATTAGACATTCTACATACATTCAGCATCCCCTCCCCCTTCTCAACCCACATTCTGTGTCATACTAACCTATGCTCTATAGCAGGGGTTCTTAACCTTTTTTGTTCCATGGACCCCTTTGCCAGTCAGATGAAAACCACAGACTCCTTACTTAGTCCATACTATACTGTGTATTATTTAACAAATTTGTCACACCTGCACCAACACGTCCCCGCAGGATTAATGTTTTTCTGAATTTCAATTCAAGCTCATGGACCCCTGGTTAAGAACCCCTGCTCTATTGTTTAACTCCGTAAGTTTACTCATATTATTTAGTTCATATCAGTGAGACCATACAATATTGTCCTTTTGTGTCTCGCTTATTTAACTCAACATAGTATCCTCAAGGTTCATTCATGTTGTCATGTGCATCCGAAGTTCATTTCTTCTTACAGTTGAATAGTATTCCATTGTATGTATATAACACATTTTATTTATCCATTTATCAGTTTATGGGCACTAAGGTTGTTTCCATCTTTTAGCAATTGTGAATAATGCTGCTTTGAACATTGGTGTACAAATATCTGCATCCTTGTTTTCAGTTCTTCTGAATATTTTCCAGGTAGCAGGATTGCTAGATCATATGGCAGTTCTGAATTTAGCTTCCTGAGGAACCACCAAACTGACTTCCACAGAGGCTACACCGTTTCATATTCCCACCAACAGTGAAGTAGTGTTCCCATTTTCCACATCCTCTCCAGCATTTGTAGTTTTTTATTTAAGAATGGCTATTCTGTAAATGTATAGTGGTATCTCCTAGTTTTGTTCTGCATTTCCCTAATAGCTAGTGATATTGAGCAGCTTTTCAAGTGCCCTTTGGCCATTTTTATTTCCTCTTTGAAAAAAATGTCTATTCAAGTTTTTTTCCCATATTTAAATTGGGTTGCTTGTCTTTTTATCATTGAATTGTGTGATCTCTTTATATAACATGGAAATCAAACCCTTATCGGATATGTGGTTTCCAAAAATTTTCTCCCATTGAGTAGGCAGTCTTTTTACCTTCTTAAGAAAATCATTTGAAGCACAAAAGTATTTAATTTTGAGGAGGTCTCATTTATTTATTTTTTCTTTCATTGCTCATGCTTTGGGTAAGGTTTAAGAAACTACCACCAACCACCAGTCTTGAAGATGTTTCCCTATATTTTCTTCTAGGAGTTTTATGATTCTAGCTTTTATATTTAGGTCCTTGATCCATTTTGAGGTAAATTTTGTATAAGGTGTAATGTAAGGGTCCTCTGTCTTTCTTTTAAATAGGGATATCCAGTTCTCCCAGCACCATTTGTTGAATAGACTATTCTAACCCAGCTGGGTGGGTTTGAAAGCCTTGTCAAAAAATCACTTGACTATAGATGTGAGGGTCTATTCTGAACTCTGAATTCTTTTGGTCATTCTGTCTATCTTTATGCCAATACTATGCTGTCTGTATTAGTCAGCCAAAGGGGTGCTAATGTGAAATACCAAAAATGGGTTCGTCTTTATAAAGGGTATTTATTTGGGGTAGAAGTCCACAGATACCAGGCCATAAAGCGTCACGTTTCTTTTCTCACCAAGGTCCATTGCCACGTGTTGGAGCAAGACAGCTGCTGATGTTTGCCAGGGTTCTGGCTTCTGGGGTTCCTCTCTTCCCAGGGCTGTGTTTCTCTCCGGGCTTAGCTCCTCTGGTTCCACCACAAGGTCAGCTGTAGATTGTCAGGCAGATGGCTCGCTTCTCTTCTCCTGGGGCCTTCTCTCCAACATCAAAACCCCAACATCAAAACTGCTACTCAAAACTGCCTCCTCTGTCCTTTGCCTTGCCTTTTATATTCAATTCCCCTACCCACCAAGCGGTGGGGTCAACGCCCTACTGACGTGGCCCAGTCAACGTCCTAATCATAACTTAATCATGCCCAGATTAACAGATCAGTTTACAAGCATGATCCAATTATATTTTTGGAATTGATAATTATATCAAATTGCCAGACGGCTATACTGTCTTTAACACTGTAGCTACATAATGTACTTTAAAGTTGGGAAATGAGGGTCTTCCAGCTTTCTTCTTCTTGTCCATTGTTAAATTTATTCCTAAATATTTGATACTTTTAGTCACTATGATAGCTAAAAATTTTTTCTGACTTCCTCCTCAGTTTGCTTATTAGTAGTATATAGAAACACTCTTGATTTTTGAGTATTAATCTTGTATCCTGTCACTTTGCTGAAGTCGTCTATTACTTCTAGTAACTTTATTGTGGAATTTTTCAGATTTTCTAGGTATAGGATCATAACATCAGTGAATAGCAAAAGTTTCCCTCCATTCTTTCCTATTTGGGTGCCTTTTTCTTCTTTTGCTTGCCTAATTGCTCTAGCTAGTACTTCTAGCATAATATTGAATGATAGTAGAGAGTGGGCATTCTTGTCTTGTTCCTGATCTCAGCAGGAAAGCTTTCAGTCTTTCATCACTGAGTACAATGTTAGCTGTGGGTTTTTCATATATATACTTAATCATATTGAGATTTTCCTTTTATTCCTATCTTTTGGAGTGTGGCATTTTGTCACATGCCTTTTCTGCATCAATTGAGATGATCGTGTGATTTTTCTCCTTCAGCTTATTAATGTGGTGTGTTACATTGATTGATTTTCTAGTGTTGAGCCACGCCTGCATACATGGTATAAAACCACTTGATCGTGGTATATAATTCTTTCAGTGTGCTTTTGGATTCGGTTAGCAAATGTTTTATTGAGGATTTTTGTGTTTATATTCATTAGAGAAATTGGTCTTAATTTTCATTTTTCGTAATATCTTTATTTGGCTTTGGTATTAAGGTGATGTTGGCTTTGAAGAATGAATTTGGTAGCATTCCCTCCTGTTCACTTTTTTTTTCTAAACATATCGATTTTATTGATACATACTAATAAAGCATACAGTTTATCCAAATACCAAATCAGTGGTATTTGATATAATCACATAGTTGTGCATTCATCACTTCAATCATTATTAAAGCATTTTCATTATTTCAATAATAATAATAAAAAACAAAATTTCTCACCTCTCAATCTCTGTTTCCCCTGCTTGTACATAGCTGCTATTTCTGGCTATTCTTAAACTACTATTTATTTGTTTATTAAGCAGTTTTATTGAGATATATTCACATACCATATGATCTATCCAACGTTTATAATCAATGGCTTTATAGTTCTATATTCAGCTTCTTTAGGAACTGCCAGTCAGACCTCCACAGTGGCTGTACCATTCTACCTTCCCACCAACAGTGAATAAGCGTTCCTATCTCTCCACATCCTCTCCAACATTTACGGTTTTCCGACTTTCAATAGCGGCCAGTCTGATAGGTGTGAAATAATATCTCATTGTAGTTTTGATTTGCATTCCCCTGATTCCTAGTAATGTTGAATATTTTTTCATGTGTTGCTTTGCAATTTGTATTTCTCCCTTGGACGGTTGTCTTTTAAGTCTTTGCCCATTTTTTAATCAGATAGTTTGTCTTTTTATTGTTGAGTTGTATGATCTCCTTATATATCATAGATATTAAATCCTTATCAGATATGTGATTTCCAAATATTTTCTCCCATTGAGTTGGCTGCCTTTTCACCCTTTGACAAAGTCCTTTGAGGTGAAAAGTGTTGAATTTTGAGGAGGTTGCATTATCTATTTTTTCTTTTGTTACTCACACTTTGGACGTAAGGTTTAAGAAACTACCACCTACCACAAGATCTTGAAGATGTTTTCCTACATTTTCTTCTAGGAGTTTCATGGTTGTTGTTTTTATATTTAGGTCCTTGATCCATTTTGAGTTAATTTTTGTTTAAGGTGTGAGATAGGGGTCTTTCTTTCTTTTGGATAAGGCTATCCAGTTCTCTCAGCCCCATTTGTTGAATAGACTGTTCTGGCCCAGCCGGGTAGGCTTAATAGCCTAGTCAAAAATCACTTTACTATAGATGTGAGGGTCAATTTCTGAGTTCTCAGTTCAGTTCCATTGGTCAATCTGTCTGTCCTTATGCCAGTACCATGCTGTTTTTACCATTGTTGCTAAGTAATATGCTTTAAAACAGGAAGTGAGAGTCCTCCAACTTCATTCTTCTTTTTTAAGACATTTTTGGCTATTTGGGCCCCTTACCCTTCCAAATAAATTTGATTATTGGCTTTTTGATTTCTGCAAAAAAGGCTGTTGGGATTTTTATTGGGATTGCGTTGAATCTGTAAATTAGTTTGGGTAGAATTAACATCTTAACAATATTTAGTTTTCTAATCCATGAACACGGAATGTCCTGCCATTTTTATTTAAGTCTTCTTTGGTTTCTTTTAGCAATGTTTTGTAGTTTTCGGAATACAGATCCTTTATGTCCTAGGTTAAGTTTATTCCTAAATATTTGATTGTTTTAGTTGCTATTAAAAATGGAATTTTTTTCTGATTTCCTCATTAAAATGCACGTCAGGAGTGTATAGAAACGCTATAGATTTTTGCGTATTAATTTTGTATCTTACCACTTTGCTGAACTCGTCTATTAATTCAAGTAGCTTTGTTGTGGATTTTTCAGGATTTTCTAGATATAGGATCATGTCATCAGCGAGTAGTGAAAGTTTTACTTCTTCCTTTCCTATTTGGGTGCCTTTTATTTCTTTGTCTAGCCTAATTGCTCTAGCTAGAACTTCTAGCACAATATTGAATAATAATGGTGACAGTGGGCATCCTTGTCTTGTTTCTCATCTCAACGGGAAAGCTTTCAGTCTTTCACCATTGAGTACAGTGCTAATTGTAGGTTTTTCATATATGCACTTTACCATATTGAGAAAACTTCCTGCTACTCCTATCTTTTGGAGTGTTTTTATCAAGAAAGTATGCTGTATTTTGTCAAATGCCTTTTCTGAATCAATTGAGAGGATCATGTGATTTTTTTTCTTCAATTTATTAATGTGGTTTATTAAACTAATTGATTTTCTTGCATACCTGGTATAAAACTCACTTGATCATATAATTCTTTTAATGTGATTTTGGATTCTGTTTGCAAGTATTTTGTTGAGAATTTTTGCACCTCTATTCATTAGAGATATGAGTCTGTAATTTTTTTTTCCAAGTATCTTTATCTGGTTTTGGTATTAGGGTGATGTTGGCTTCATAGAATGAGTTTGGTAGCATTCTTTTCTGATCAGTTTTTTGGGAGAGCTGGAGCAAGATCGGTATTAGGTCGTCTTTGAATGATTGGTAGAATTTACCTGTGAAACCATCCAGTCCTGGGCCTTTCATCTTTGGGAGGTTTTTGATGACTGTTTCAATCTCTTCCCTTGTGATTGGTTTTTTGAGGTCTTCTATTTCTTCTAGGGTCAGTTTAGGTGGCTTGTGTGTTTCTAGGAATTTGTCCATCTCGTCTACATTTTCTAGTTTTTTCGCATACAGTTGTTCATTGTATCCTCTTATGATCTCTCTTATTTCTGTGGGGTCAGTGGTAATGTTCACCCTCTCATTTCTGATTTTATTTATTTGTGTCTTCTGTCTTTTTTTCTTTGTCAGTCTAGCTAAGAGTTTGTTGAGTTTGTTGGTCTTCTTAAAGAACCAACTTTCGGGTTGTTGTTTTTTTTTAATCTCTATGTTGTTTTTATTTTTTTGATTTCATTTATTTCTGCTCTGATCTTTATTATTTCTTTCCTTCAACTTGGGTTTGGGATTAGTTTGCTGTACTTTTTCTAGTTCCTCCAAGTGTGCATTTAGGTCTCCAATTTTAGTTCTTCTTTTTTAATGTAAGCATTTAGGGCTATATATTTCCCTCTCAGTACTAACTTAGTAGTGTCCCATAGGTTTTGATATGTTGTGTTCTTTTCATTCATCTCAAGATATTTCCTGAATTCTCTTGTAGTTTCTTCTTTGACCCACTGATTATTTAAGAGTATGTTGTTTAATTTCCATATACTTGTGAATTTTCCCTTTTTCTGTCCATTATTGATTTCTAGCTTCCTTCCTTTATGATCAGAGAAAGTGTTTTATATAATTTCAGTCTTTTTAAATTTATTGAGACTTGTCTTGTGACCCAACATATGGTCTGTCTTGGAGAAGGATCCATGGTCACTTGTAAAGAATGTATATCCTGCTGTTTTTGAGGTGCAATGCTCTATAGATGTCTGTTAGGTCTAGTTCATTTATCATATTATTCAAGCTCTCTATTTCTTTTTTTGTCCTCTGTCCAGATGTTCTATCCAACGCTGAGAGTGATGTATTCAAGTCTCCAACTATTATTGTAGAGACATCTATTTCCCCCTTCAGCTTTGCCAGTGTGTGCCACATGTATCTTGGGACATTGAGGTTAGGTGCATAAATATTTAGTATAGGTATTTCTTCTTGCTCTGTTGTCCCTTTTATTAACATATAATGACCTTCTTCATCCCTTAAAACAGTTTTGCATTTAAAATCTATTTTGTCTGATATTAGTATTGCTACTGCAGTCTTTTTGTTGTTGTTGTTACTATTTGCATGGAATATCTTTTTCCAACCTTTCACTGTTAATCTGGTTGTGTTCTACGTTTGAAGTGAGTCTCTTGTAGACAACTGTATTAGTCAGCCAAAGGGGTGCTGATGCAAAGTACTAGAACTCTGTTGGCCTTTATAAAGGGTATTTATTTGGGGTAGAAGCTTACAGTCACAAGGCCCTAAAGATTCCAACTCATGGTACCATAAGAGGTACTTGCTCACCCAAAGTCACTGGCCACGTGTTGAAGCAAGATGGCAAGTGATGTCTGTGAGTGTTCAGCCTTCCTTCTTCCTCTTAAGGCTCCGTGGTCCCAGCTTCTTCTGAGCTTAGCTGTAGGATGGTAAATGGCTCATCTCTCTCCACGGGACCCATTTCTTTCCGGACTCAGCTACTCTGTTCTCGTCACAAGGTCAGCTGTAGACTGTCAGGCTCATCTCTTTTCATGGGGCCTCTGCCATGTCTAATGGAGCCTTCTGTCTTAACTCATGTATCTGCTTCTCTGCATCTCTACTTCCATTTTATCAGCCCAAGGCCTGGGACTCAACACTGAGTAACCCTATAATGTTGTGGTTGAATCAAATCCCTAATCTTAACATAGTTTAATCAGACATCTCAGCTGAATCTAATACATCAAATGGTATCACACCCAGAGAAGCAGACCAGTTTACAAACATAATCTCTCTCTTGGAATTCATAAATAATATCAAACTGCCACAACAACATATAGATGGCTCATATTTTTTTATCTGTTCTGTCAGGCTATGTCTTTTGATTGGGGAGTTCAGGCCATTAACAGTCAGTGATATTACTCTAAAGGCATTACTTACTTCATCCATTTTGACTTTAGCTTTCTGTTGTCATATCATAATATTGTCTATCTTTTTACCTTTTAGTTTACCCTTTCTAATAATCTTCATTTCTACACTCTTAATCAAATCTCTCACCCTTGTTTTTTCCTTTCAGGGTGCAGTACTCCCTTTAGTATCTCTTGTCATTCGGGTCTGTTGGTAACATATTCTATCCACTTTTGTTTGTCTGTGAAGACTTTGAACTCCCTTCATTTTTCAAGGACAGCTTTGCCGGATACAGATTTCTTGGCTGGCAGATTTTCTCTTTCAATACCTTAAATACATCATACTTTCTTCTCTCCTCAATGGTTTCTGATGAGAGGTCAGCACCTAATCTTATTGAGTTTCCCTTGTATGTGATGCTTTGCTTTTCTCTTCCTGCTTTCAGAATCCTCTTTATCTCTGATATTTGTCATTCTGAATTGTAGGTGTCTCAGGGTAGGTCTATTCGAATTTATTCTATTTGGGGTCTGTTGTCCTTCTTCGATATTGATATTTATGTCTTTTATAAGGGTAGGGAAGTTTTCAGTCATTATATCTTCCAAAATTCTTTCTGCCCCTTTTCCATTTTCTTCTTCTGGGACACTGATAATGTGTATGTTGTTACGTTTTGCATTGTCATTCGATTCCCTGAGACCCTGTTCCATTGTTTCCATTTTCTTTTCTTTCTGTTATTCTGTCTTTTCCAGTTCAGATGTTCTTTCTTTGAAGTCACTAATTCTGTCTTTGAGCAATTCAAATCTGTTCTTATGTTCCTCTAATATATTTTTAATTTCATCCATCATTTTTTCATTCCCATAAGGTCTGTTACTTTTTTTGTAGACTTTCAAATTGTTCTTTATTTTCACCCAGTATCATCTTAATATCCTTTATCTCTTTAGTCATATTTTCTTTCAGTTCTTTAAATTGATTTGGGAGAGTTGTGTGATTATCATTGATTAATTTTCTTAAATCCTGTATCTCTTCAGGATATTTGGTTTTGTTCCTTTGGCTGAGCCATCTCTTCCTATTTCCTAGTTATGGCTTGTAATTTTTTGTTGATGTCTAGGCATCTGAATATGTTGATGAATTTACTCTGATGGCCAATTTCACTCTCTTGCCTATTATTATTTTTTCACAGTTCTTTGATATTTGGTTCCTCTTATATTAAGTCTTTAAAATTGCCCAGCTTAAGTCATCAAAATCATGCCAGGGACTCACTAATGGGGCTCAGATTTTCTCCCAGAAGTTAGAGAACAGAGAGACCCAATTGCAGTTTTTGCCCCTGCAATTTCCAGATCAGCCAGCAGATGACACTCATTGGCACACCTTCCCACAGAGGTGTATCTCTCAGTTTTCCTTTGTTTTGGTCTGGCCAGAACCAAGATTCAAAACAGACTTTGCTGGCCGAATTCACTGAAGAAAAGCCCCCCAACTCCCCCTCTCTTTTTCCTCATAGCAGCTGACAGGGAGGAAGACGTTTGCTCCCCTCTCAGTCAGCTACAGTGGGCCAGGAGTTTTACGCCCCACTTAATATGTCAGGGGTTGGAGAGGGGAGCCTTTCCCAGCAGCTGGCAGGTTTAGTAACTCTGTTGTTTTGGGTTCTTTGTCTCTCTGTCCCTCACCCTCCTGGGAGTTGTGAAGCACTGTCCTGGTCTGGTGACCCCCAAAGCAGGTCCCTCATGCAGCTTTTGGCTCTTTCTCCATTGTTTTCTGAACTTTGTCTTCTTAATCCAATGCCATCTTCCCACAATCCCTGTTCACTCTTTGAATGGAGAACTTCCAGGAAGTTGGCACTGGAGTAGGTCAGACAGAATGCAGATTTCTTAAAAAACAGGGAAGAAAGGGCAGAAGTTGGCTGCAGGACCAGCTTTGGGAATCTGCAGACCAGGAGAGTGCCGCACGAATTGTCCAGCTTGGATTGGGGACAGAGTGATGAAAAGGCCAAAAGGAAAACTGAGTTTCTGGCCCCCGCGGCTGGGAATGCCACACATTCTCCACCCTAGAGGTGAACAGCTTCCGTAAAACCTGCAGCTAAGGAGCCAATGGAGAGGGGAAAGGACATATTCTTCCCTGGGAAGAGGGAGGGTGTGGCAGAGGGCTGAGTTTGGTTTCTCTTCGGTGAGTTTAAACAGCATAGCCTGGGTTTAAATCTCACTGGCTCAGAAAATCCTATCAGTGGAAATTGAAAGATCCATCTGTATAAAGGTTTGCCCAAGAGTGCCATCTACTGGCCAGCTGGGAAAGTAAACGAAGACAAGGCTTGTTCTCCTTCCTTTCCAAGACCCCATTAATCTGGTCTGTACCCCATTAGTGTGTCCCTGTTTTGATAACTTAAATAGGGCAGTCTTAAAGTGTTGGGGAAAATTGAACCAAAAATCAAAGAGCGGTGAAACAAAACCACTAGGCAAAAGAGAAGTAGACCAACAAAGTAAAATCACCAGCATAATCAGATGTGTAATATCAGCAAAAAAATCATAAGCCATACTAAGAAGCAGGAGGATATGGCCCACCCAAAGGAAAAACCAATAATCCTGACGAGACACAGGATTTAAGACAACTAATCAACGATAATCACACAAATCCCCTATATCAGTTCAGGGAGTTGAAGGATATGTTTAAAGAGATAAAGGATATTAAGGAGACCCTGGATGAGCATAAAGAACAGTTTGAAAGCCTGCAAAGAAAAGTAACAGAGTTTATGGGAATAAAAGACACAATGGATGAGATTAAAAATACTTTAGATTAAAAAAAAAATACATTGGCGGCATTTAACAGCAGATTTGAATTGGTGGAGAACAGAATTAGTGTGTAGGAAGACAGAGCATCTGAGCTTGAAAAGATAACAGAAAGAGAAAAGAATGGAAAAAATGAACAGGGTCTCATGGAATTGAATGTGAAATGCACAAAATACACGTTATAAGTATTGCAGAAGGAGAAGAGAATAGAAAAGGGGAAGAGAGAATATTTGAGGAAATAATGACTGAAAATTCCTCAACCCTTATGAAAGACATGAATATCAATATTCAAGAAAGACAACACACCCCAAACAGAATAAATCTGAATAGACCTACCCCGAGACACCTATTATTCAGAATGTCAAATGCCAGAGATAAAGAGGGGATTCTTAAAGCAGCAAAAGAAAAGCAATATATCACTTATAAGGGAACCTCAATAAGACTAAGTGCCGATCTCCCATCAGAAACCATGGAGGCAAGAAGGCAGTGGTATGATATATTTATTTAAGATACTGAAAGAGAAAAATTGCTAGCCAAGAATTCTTTATCTGGCAAAATTGTCCTTCTAAAATGAGGGTGAGTTTAAAGCCTTCACAGACAAGAACTGAGAGAGTTTGTCACCAAGAGACTCGATTTACAAGAGATACTAAAGGTTGTGCTGCAGCGTGAACAGAAAGACAAGGATGAGAGGCTTGGAGAAAAGTATAGAAATGAAGATTATAAGTAAGAGTAACTAAAAGAGTTAAAAGACAGATAATAAGATATGACAACAGAAAGCCAAAGGATAAATGGACGAAGTAAGTAATGCCTTTACAGTAATAACATTGAACATTAATGGATTGAAATCCCCAAACAAAAGACATAGACTGACAGAATGGATTTAAAAATATGAGCCATCTATATCCTGTCTATAAGAGACTCACCTTAGATGCAAGGATACAATCAGGCTGAAAGTGAAAGGTTGGAAAAAGATATTTCATGCAAATAGTAACAAAAAAGATCTGGAGTAGCAATACCCATATCGGACAAAATAAATTTTAAATGCAAAACTGTTAAAAGAGATGAAGACAGTCACTATATAGTAATAAAAGGGACAATTCACCAAGAAGAAATAGCAATAAAACATATTTATGCACCTAACGTAGATGCCCCAGAATACATAAAGCACACACTGGCAAAACTGAAGGGAGAAATAGATGTCTCTATAATAATAGTTGGAGACTTCAGTATACCACTCTCTGCGTTGAATAGAACATCTGGACGGAGGATAAATAAGGAAACAGAGAACTTAAATACTACGATAAATGAACTATACCTAATAGACATTTATAGAGCATTACACCCCAAAACAGCAGGTATAAATTCCTTTCAAGTGCTCATTGATCCTTTTCCAGGAAAGACCATAGGTTGGGTCAGAAAACAGTTCTCAATAAAGTTAAAAAGACTGAAATTATACAAAGCTCTTTTCTGATCATAATGGAATGAAGCTAGAAATCAGTAACAGATGGAAGAAGGACAAATTCACAAATATGTGGGGATTAAACAATACACTCTTGAATCACCAGTGGGTCAAAGAAGAAATCTTAAGAGAAATTAGTAAATATCTCAAGATGAATAAAAACAAAACACAAATATCAAAACTTATGGGATACAGCAAAGGCAGTGCTCAGAGAGAAATTTATAGCCCTCAGTGCTTACATTGAAAAAGAAGAGCTAAAATCAAAAACCTAACTGCACACTTTGAGGAACTAGAAAAAAGAATAGCAAACTAATCCCAAAGCAAGCAGAAGGAAAGATTAGAGCAGAAATAATTGAAATCAAGAATAAAAAAACAATAGAAGTCAGCAAAACCAAATGTTGGTTCTTTGAGAAGATCAATAAAATTGACAAAGAAAAAAGGAGACTCAAATGAATAAAATAAAAAATGAAAAGGGGCACATTACCACTGACCCCACAGAAATAAAAGAGATCATAAGAGGATATTATGAACAACTGTACACCAACAAACTGGACAGTGTTGATGAGGACAGATTCCTAGAAACACACAAACAACCCACACTGACCTTAGAAGAAACAGAAGACCTCAACAAACCAATCAGAAGCAAAGAAATCGAAAGTCATCAAAAACCTCCCTAAAATGAAAAGTCCAGGACAAGATGACTTCACAGGTGAAATCTACCACTTGTTTAAAGAAGATGTGATACCAGTCTTGCTTAAACTCTTCCAAAAAATTGAATAGTAGGCAATGCTACGAACCTCAATCTTTGAAGAACAATTTTTATTTATTTTTTGTCTGAAATGTCCCAGAACAATTTTTTTTTTTTTTTTTTTTGGTCTGAAATGTCCCAGATCTGATCCTCCTCATTGATGGTTTCTAATGTTTTAATCCTGTCCTTTGCCTAGTCCATCACTGCCTATTTTTTTGTATGTCTTGTAATCTTGTTAAAGCCTATGCATTTTGATATTTTAGTGGGTTAATGCTGGAATTTCAACTGAGGCATCTGTTCCTTAAGATTATATCCATCTGCTGTAATGACAGAACTTTCTTGAATGCCAACAAAAAACAAAAAGTGGTTAAGAAGAAAACACCTTTCCCAGTCTTTGAAGATTGGCATGTCCTCTCCTTCTGGGCTTAACCATATATTTTAATTTCCCAGGCTGGTTAAAGAAGATACCATGACACGGGTTGGCTTAAACAATGTGAATTTGTTAGCTTAAAGTTTGAGGCCAAGAAAATACCCAAATCACGGCATCGTCACGGCGATGCTTTCTTCCTGAAGACCGACTGCTGTGATCCTGGCTCCTCTACCACATGGCAAGGAACGTGGCAGTGCCTGCTAGTCTATCCCTTGTCTTCCAGATTTCGTTGATTTCAGCTTCTTGCTTCTGTGGCTTTCTCTTTCTCTCTCTATTCATTCTGTTTATAAAGGACTCCAGTAATAGGATTAAGTCTCATTCTGAATGAGGTGGGTTTTACCTTAACTGAAGTAGCCTCATCAAAAGATCCTGCTTACAACGGGTTCACACCCACAGGAATGGATTAGATTCAATAACATTTTTTTCTGGGGTACATACGGCTTCAAATCATCACATCATATAATGAATTTGGAGAATAACTCCAGGCCAAAGCATAGGGACCTCCTTGATCCTCTCCATGCATGCCATTTGTCTTGATCATGAATATGTGGCTCTAAGAATTCCCAACTTTACACGGATATGGACGTCCCTTCTTCCCCAGGAAACGGTTTCCTCATGTTCGGGCACTGCGCTGTATATCCTAGAGCCAGCAATCCCTTGCCTAGGCAACACGACTTGACTGCTCTCCCACTGCCTTCTATAGGAGCACTCAGTGAGCTACCTTCTATATGCAGGGCAAATTCTGGCATGGTGAGTCCTTCAGGCCACCACCAGACAGATTGGGTCAGACATACATTTCTCCCAGTATGTGCATGAGGATTACTCTGCTCTCTTTGGAACCAGTACCAAGGATCCATGTTGGGAGCACAGATTGGCTCCTTGCAGAGCTGGTAAGGACATAGAGGAGGGGCCAGCCAGGGTGTTGGGAGATCCTGTCACTTTTATGTGGCCTTTTTCTTGATTTAGCACTCACCCTGTTACTGCAATCTTTAAACTGTTTTCTGGAGCTTTTAGAAGGATGTTTCTGCTAGTTCTTGCTGGTTGTTCAAAGCTTCTATAAGGGAATAGAGCCCTGAAGCATCTCACTTTACCTTCTTGAATTGGGCTGGGGCCCTGTAGCAGTTTGAGAATATTTTATGAATCCCAAAAAGAGAAGGATTATGTTTGTAAACTAATATTTTCCTCTGGGTGTGATACCCTCTGATTGTATTAAATTCAGTTGTGGGACCTTTGATTAAGATTTAATGGTAAGATCAATTTAGGGGGCTTTTGATTGGGCTACATCAGAGGGCATGACTCAGGTTGAGTCCCTGTCCTCTTGTTGGGTCTGATGTAAAGCAAACTATTCATTCAAGAAGACACACAGGAAGAGTGAGCCCTGTCATTTTTTTGATCCTGCCATGTGACAGAAAGGAGAAGGCTCAAACAGCTAAAGCCCTGGATAGAGATGAACCATTTTGCCTGATAGCGTATAGCTGAGATTGGGAAGAGCACTGAGCCTGATATAGGAGGCCTGTAAAGAAACAAGCCCTTTATCAGGAGATAGAGGACTTCACTTAAGCATGAAACCTCAAGAGGAAGAGGAAACTCAGAGGGGAAGGCAGAGACCAGCCAGAGATCGGCGACCATCTTGCTTCAACATGTGGCAGCTGACTTTGGTGAGAAAGCATCCTTGAGTTGGACTTTTTACAGCCTTGTAACCATAAGCTTTTACCCCATATAAATACCGTTTTTAAAAGTCAATAGATTTCTAGTACTTTGTATCAGCATCCCTTTGGTGGACTGATCCAGGCCCCATGCTCCATTTTTAAAGTAATATTTAATGAAAAGTAAGAGCTTATTTTTACTGAAGAATACAGGAAAATTTGTATTCAAATTGCTTTTTTGAGGATATAGTTTAAAAGTATTAAATATGTTTAAATATGCAAATCTTCTATCCCTAATCAAAAGGAATTTTTGGAAATCAATCAGAAGCAGATTACACCCCTACAGAAAGTTTGAAATAATGCATTTGTTTTACCATCTAAATAGTATGGCTTTGAAATAAAATAGATCTAGGCTCAAATTTATGCTTTTATTGCATATTAGCTTCAGATGCTCCATCAGTTTGTTTACTACATATTTTTAGCTTGTTCCGTTATCTGTGCAAAATGAAGATAATACCTTTTGTTGTAAAGATTAATTGCAATAGCAAATGCATACTACCTGACATTGTGCCTGACACGTGGTAGAAATCAATACAAGGTAACTATGATTTTTTTGAGAGCTAAAATTACATAATAGAAGGAGATTGGACTTTGGTATTAGAATCCCTGGCTATGGTGCTTACTTACTGCATGATATTTGAGAAAGTTAATTAATCTTTCTGATTTTCAGTTAGCCCACATTAAAATGGTGGTATTACCTACCTGGAAAGGTTGTTTTGAGAATTAAATGAAATAATTTATATAAATCACCTTACTACATGTCTAACACATAGGAGGCTTCAGTAAATGTTAGTTTCCTTACTACACCACTCTTTGGTCATGTTGTGAAACTCTGGTAAATTGAGTAATTTATTTAAAGTGACTGTCAGTGTTTCTCTCATTATAAAATGAACTCAAGTGAACCCTTAGCATTGCAGAACAATCACCTGCCTTCCTTTTCTTACCCCTAGACTAATTAGAATTTCTGATGAAAAGTAAGATTCTTGTATTTAAGGGTCACGTCTCAGAACTTATTGTATGGTAAATGCTGTAAATACAAACTTAGTAATGTGATTTCTTTCCTCAGTAATTCACAATCTAGTTAGGGAAGATCAATTTATAAGTAGATCATTATAATATTGTATGATATATGTTACATAAATTGATATGTGTACAGAGTAGAGCAGTAGTACAGAGGACATATAAGCAAGAACAAAACTAAAGAAATAAGGTTCTTTACATGCTTTAATTCATTTAATTTTCACAAAGTAGATAATATTATTATCTCTGTTTTACAGATGAAGAAACTGCACAGAAAAATAAAGCAATTTGCTCAAGGTCTCACAGCTAGTAGGTGATTAGAGCTGATATTCAAACCAAGGTGGTCTAGTTCCAAAACTCAAGTTTATAACTACTATGCAGTGCTACCTTCTGTTACTTTATAACATTTAAGTATTCTAATGTTATGGTGAGCTAAAATACACTGTATCCACATCAGCTTCTTAAGCCATTTGAATGTAGTGGCTACTAGAGTTCATTGAGAATTTTATACCTTAGTTTAGTGTGTGCAAAAAACAGAAAATTCATGAGACTATCTAGGATGAACTAAGTTGTGCTTATGATTGAATATAAAATAAATTACTTCTTTTCTTTATTTAGCTAATTAGAGATTGAGTGCTAGGGGATAGGGATTGAGGGAGAATTTCAGTTCCTTCAAATTGCTGTTTTTATATCCTACTGATTTTTGAAGCAGACGTATGAGTAGTACAAGAAAGTAGGTTCTTCAAGTAAGGGCATCTTCTCAGACTGAGGCCAATAAGACCATTACATCTTCTCCCAGGAACTTTTAGAAATAGTAAAGATAGTAGGTAAAGGGATGGTATCCTGATGACCAGATTCATGAGTTTCCTTGGAATATACCTATGGCACCAGTTTAGAAGTAAATTAGTAGTTATAGAGATATTAAGAATTTGTTCACTTCTCCCTGAGTATTACTTGTTTAAGCAGCCAGCCACCCACTTAGCTATTTTTGTAGGAATTTAGTTCCCTGTTGTAGGTACTATGTAAGCATAGAAGCAAATGAGAAAAAGTAATATATGTTGGGTTATTTTTATTTCAAATTAGTTAAAAGCAAATGGCAAATGAAAGCAGGGTGATACTTATTAAAACAAGACAGTAAAATTCATTTTAACCTCAGAACTCAAAATTTGCAGTAGTTCAAGCACAGTGTACATGTATTTTATTGAGTCAAAAGTTAGGAATTACCCAAATCATAGTTCTTATTTGATAAGATTAAAAAGGAATACAGAAGATAGTACAATGGTATTGTAAACTGGAATTGTGTCCATGAGTTGAATAAAATATTCCAATCAAATTGACTGCTTTTATGCAAGAAGATCATATCTATATAGGAAAAGGTTTAGAAAAGAACATTAGGGATTATGTACAGCAAAGCTACTTTATGTACTTATTTTCTTTTTGAAAAAAATAGTTCTCCATTTTATAATTCCTTGTCTCCATAAATTGTATAGTGCTGTATTCTAGTATTTGTTGAATAATTACTGGTTAGTTGATTTTGCTAATTACAGTGGGGGGAAAATGTATTTACTTTAACATGTTCTTTCCTACAAATAGAGGTTATGTACATGTATGTATCTTTTTGTCAAATACCAAGAGTAGGTAAATATCACTCTATGCTATGAATTGGATTTCTTTAAGAATGTGAGATTTATTTTCCCAGTGATTGATTGTACAAATGACTGCAATGCACTTTAAAAGGAGATGTTTACCTTCTTTTAAAACTTTGGATATTGAATACTGCCAAAAGCAGTCTATTAGGTGAGTGTACAGTAAAAGGCATAGAGTGTTTCCTAAGCTACTGAGGGGATTTTCGCATTAGGTTGGCTAGAGATCATAGCCTTCAGAGTCTAGTTCTAACCATGTTCCTGACTGCAGAAGTCATTGTTAAAGGTAAGGTTTTTTTTCCTTTGTAGTTTCATTTTAAGGTGTGAATGTCAATTTTAACTGAGCAGTAGTAATATGATTTTTTTTGCCAAATCTTGCAGTAAGTTTTTATATTGTGCAGCATGTTGGCAATTGTAATAATTTGGTTCTTACATAAGGAATAGCATTTGTTAATATGTCTGTAACAGGTAGTTGTAGTTTAATGTTTGCTTTTACTAAGGCTTGTTTTGATTCATCATTTTTATTTGACTCACTAGCAGTCAGCTGTTAGTTATAATTTAACTTTCAAGGCTCTATGTAATTTGGGTTTTTTTGCTAATGAAGTACTATAAACAGCATTATGAAGCTTTTCTCTTTTAATCTTGAAAGGAAAAAAATCCATATCTAAAAAAGCAATCACAAAGAAGAGGAAAACTGTCACAAAGTCACCTACTATACCAGAATTTCAGGTAAATGTTTCAACTTTGTCTCAAATTGTTGAAATTTCTTTTTGTTTCCGTATGTATATCTTTCCTTGAGAGATTGGCTGAATTCCAAGAAACTGTAGCAAACATACTTTTAATGAAATGTTTCCAACTATGACTTGGTTTTTCCCTGCAAGTGAGACATGGCCAGGATTAAATCAGCTTGTATTTCACAATTTTTTCCTGTTTTTATCTCTTGATGTTTTAAAAAATATATATTAAAATCTGTGGGTTTTTTATGTTAACCTATACTAAGTTTTGTAGAAGTAGTTTAATGGGGAAAAAAAAATATATATATATATATGTATATATAAACTTATAATTTGTAAATTAAAGTCTTCCAAGAATAAAATCATAATTTGTACATGGTAATATTGCTTAGGTAATCCATTTTCACTTATTGGGGGCAATATAGAAATAGTAGCCTTATTAACATGAAAAACAAATCTTTTAACTCTCTTAGCTATAAATGAACTTCAAACAGAATATTAAGTGAAAGTTAATTGACGTAGTCTTTAAACATTTGCAGGAAAAGTAATTTTATTTACTGCCATGTGATTATGTGAAGAGTTTTTAGTCTCTGGTTTTAAGAATAGGCAAAGAATCACACCCTATATGCTTTTTTCCTTATTTTATACAGAATTGTTTTCTTCAACAACTTACACTTTCTTTAGAAATTTCTTTGGATTCGTATATACAGTCCATTTTAGGTTAAACACTTCTCCAAAAGTTTTTAAACTAATACTTAACTACCAAAAGACAAAAGTACTGTTAAAATGAATTTCTCTAATTCTCCTCAAGTAAAAAAAAGAAAAGAAAAGGGTAGTAACATGAAAATATTGATAATATATAATTTGAGTTTAACAGTTACTTATATCCAGACATATGGAAACATCTATTTTCAGTAGAAATCCTATTTTTGGAAGTGTTTTTATACAAGCTACTAATTGGTAAAAGTTTAATACTTTTAAACCATCAGAGAAAGGAAATAGACATATTTTTCTCAGTATTTTAGAATATTTTAATGACATCGTTAGAATGAATTACAAATATATCTTTTTACAAAATTCTTTTATATAAAGTATGCTTGATTCAACAAAAAAATGTGACTTTACTATTTACTTAGAGGTCTTTCTACTATTGCTTTTAAATAATATTTAATGCCGTATTATATCATCATGTTTCCACTGTGGTCATGCTAGCCTTTGCTATTTCTCCCACTCATTTTTTCTTCAAATCCTCAAAGTATTAGTCCTGGGAATATAGATCTCAGGACAGATCTGGCCTACTGTTGATATTTTCTCCATTGTTAACTTAGTGGATGGACTTTTACAAGTAATCAGTGGCATAGGCAGTGTTTTTAAAGTTGCAGGTAGTGGTCCATTAATGGTGCATGAAATCAGTTTAGTGGGTTGCATGACCAGCATTTATATTTTTTTAAGCTAGCAAAGTTAAAATACAAAAGAAACTGTCGAGTGTTTCACATAGAGTTACAGTAAATCTTGTTTCATGATTTACTTGGTTTCAGATGTGTGTGTGCATGTGTGTGTACTGGCTTGCAGTGTAAACAGTATTTTTGACTCTGGGTCATGGGCAAAAAAGTTCTAAAAACATTGTCTTAAGTGATATTTTTAGTTATTGACCATTTGCATACCACTCTCAGAAACTTAAGGTCGAAAGTACATGTTTACCAGATTTAGCTTTTTAAAAGAGAGTCCCCTTCCTTGTTCTTAAGGTTTGAGGGTATGTATGTATGTATGTCTGTCTGTGTCTGGCTAGGGGGTGTGGAATAGACTCATGAGGACAGTGGTTCTTATACCTAGTTTACCATGTGAATACCATGGTATTACTTGTAAAGAAAATTAACAAGGGAATAGGATATTTGCTTCAAATAAGCACATTTATAGAATAGGGTATAGATAATATTGGTCACTAATAAACTTTGTTATTAAATGCAAAACTTACATTATAGTTTTGCCTCTAAAAATAATTTTATGTGCAGTTTGTTTTTAATTATTTGAAAGTTCCTCACATGTAAGAAGACTTTTATATAATAAAGAAGTGAATTTGTTTCCTTCCCAAAAGCTTTAGCAATATAAGGACATCTCATTCTGCAAATCATTCATTTTATCCAAATTGCTTTAAATGTCACATTTCTAGTATTAAACAAAAAATTCTTCAGAGAAACATTTAGCTAGATTTTCTTCATATTATCTATTCTGAAATATCTTTTTGCTGAAAATAATGAAAATGGTTTGATCCATTTTGCAAAACCTGACCTATTTGCCAGAGTACTGATCTTCTTTAGATTGACAGGAAAATAGGGTTAGATAGAGAGGAACTTGTTGAGAGATTAAATTATCAAGTTAATTTAGTTTTAAGTCCTAATGAATACAAAAAATGAATCCTATTTTGACCTAGAAATCACGCTAGTCTGCCTGTTCGTTTGAGGAAGAACTCATTTATATATACACCTACTATCTATGTCTCCATTTAAGAAAATAATAACCCCACCCCTATTTAGATTATACACTGTGGACATTCAAATGGTGGATTGGATTCATTTTTTGGTGTATATTGTAAAAGGCCTAAACATACCTGTGTCTCTTTTTCCTAAGAGTTATGTTATGTTAGTGGTTCTCATATTTCAATCAATATAGAAAAAGTCAGATGCCTTTATTAAAAATGAAGATACCTAAGTTTATCCCCCAAAGACTGCAATTCCGTGGGTCTAGGTGGGTACCAGTAATCTGCATGGCGGTGTGAAGTACGTGGATTCTGGAACCAGGCTACTTGGGTTCACATGTCAGCTTTACCACTTACTAATTCTGTAACAGTGGGTAAGTTACTTAATATTTTCATGCTTCCCATTCCTCATCTTTACAGTGGAATATAATAGTACATTCCTCATAGGGTTGTTGTGAGGATTAAATGATAAAGCTTACTGTTTTAATTATTCTTATTATTAATTTTTTCAAGTAAGCCTGCCAAATGCTTCTGATGAAAGTGCTCATAGAACCTCACTTGGAAAAGTGCTGGGCTATATGAGTAGGAAAATCAATTAAGAATTGGCCTCAAAGCATCTATTATTAACCTCTACCACTTTTTCCAGCTACTTAAGACCTTGAAATAAATTTTGGATTTAGTCTTATGAAAGTGGCATATGATTAAGCCAGAAGAATTTGAGAGCTGAAAAACCAAAACCAAGTAATATTATTTGCATCATTATATTTGGTCAAGTAAAAATTTATGCCTAGCCCTAGTTTGGTATTATGATGGCATATGCTCAGGGCAGATTGTCAGATTTTTTAACCAGCAATAGTTGCAAAAAAATTGTAAATATTTTTGAGTGTTTAGCATTTTTGCAATATAAACTTTTATATCAAATTTAAGTTACTTATGACTTTGTTATATTGACTAAATTATTTTTTTTATTTTTCAGTTTGTAATGCAAGAAAGCTAGACTGTTCGACTTTAAAGTGAATGTCAGTTTTCTTAATAAAATTAATTTTTCCATAAAGCCTTTTATTTTAATTTAATATTTAAAAAGAAAACTACAATTACATTAAATCTTTTTGCATGTAATTATAAAAGTCAACAAAAGTGTTTTTAAAACTTAGTATGTCAGGTCAATAAAGGTGAGTTTTTTAAAAAGTTTAAGAGCCTTAGCTACCATGACTCTGCTTTTCTTTGGTAGCCCAAATCTTTCATTCAATTCATGCTTGCTCTTGTTCCAAATGTGATTTATTCTGGAGGCTGCTTTGCAGATGAAATCCAGAATCCAGATGATAAGACTTACATTGTTTTCAAACATAAGCATAAACTCACTGATTCTTAACATACCTCTGGAAAAAATACATTTATCCTTTTAAACAATGGAGAAACTGAGGAATAAGAAATAAAGTGCTACCCTCAATGTAACAAATTGGAACCAAAATTAAAATTAGCGTCTCTTAACTGTTTCACTGTGTAAAACACCTTTTGATCATAACATTATTTGATAAATAATGACTATTCTGAACCTTTTTTTTTAGCACCATAGATTTTTAATCCTTCCTTGAAATTGTTTGTTTTTTAAATATAGTGCTTTGAGAAAAACATCTATTTTAATCATATATTAGTAAAATATATTTTGTTAACTTGTTAATCATGTCACAATAATGTCCTTCTCTGTAGGTTTTGAAGTAGTCATCATTGCTGGTATGGTGCTCATAAGTGATTAGGAGTTTTCCTATCCTCATAGTTTTAACAAATGTTAATATGATTTTTAGTTTAAATACAGTATAAATATTGGGTTTATGCCGTGCATTTAGTGTTTTGCTTGTAATTTTAAAAATAAATTTTGCATCTTTTGATAGTGAATGTGATCCATCTTGTTTGGACCTATTTATTTTTACATTTCTCATTGTTTTCTTTTTGCTTTGCTTTTATTTTTTATTTAATTTACTATTTTGTATGTATGTTTGTACACTGCCTTATGTCCTTTTTGGAACAAGGTAGCATGCAAGTGAAGTAAATGTTTCTCAAACCTATTGAGTTTATACCCAAAGAGCATAATTTCTAGCTTGAAGTAGTGGTAAAGTAAGGAATGACTTATGTAATTTTTCTGAGATGTGGTCAAGGAGTATTTTTTGGTTTCTACAGGGCCTCCCCTCCCCCCAGCACAGAACACAGTTCTCCTTCTTAAGTTGAAGAGAAGGTCTTTTAATGTTTACCATTTGATTAAAAATGAAAGCTTAGATATAAATAAATCCTAAAACTATAGTACTTGTTTAGTTGTTGTTGGATTTTTTGTTTTGTTTTGTTAGAAATTCCCTTTAAAGAATATGGTATAGTAGAAAGAGTGCTGCACCAGGAGTAGGAGTCCTAGGTTCTAGGGTTTCCTCCACCAATGTGTCATATTAGGTTGCTTTACCTCTGTTGTTTTTAATTAGCTTGTCTGTGAATTGGAGAATCACTTTTCGAGCCTAAGGAGAAGTTTGGACCAAATTGTATTTTTTTTGGCCCCTTTCACTATTAAGATCTATGATTTTGTGGCTATGCCATGGGTTGCAACAAGTGAAAGTTTAACTCAAGAGAAAGTGACAATTTTAAAGAAGTTCTTCGTGGAGTTTAAAACTCTTGTAATTTCTGCAGTATAACTGAAAACCTTCTCTCATGAGTATTGGCATTGTGACTCAACTGTAATCCAAGCTGTTGTGGATCTTTCTTTTTCACCTCTAGAGGCCCTGTGCCTCAGAAATGTTTTTCAAATTCAAGATAATGAGAAGGTTTTAATAAGGTGTTTTGCTTTGTTCAAAAAATGCATCTGTTCTCCTTATTAAGGTGAGCTTTACTGATTGGATTGTGTTTTTGAAAGCACTATTTGAAATTTAGTTGAGTTTAAAGGCCACAAATATGTCTTACTTTGTTAAATAGGAAATAGAGGGTATGTGTGGCCAAAAGAATTGATATAAATTATTTTTCTTTTGATATTGATAATAGAATTGAGTTCCTATAATAAGAATTTTCCTAATAGCTTAAACTGACTCTTTATTAGATACATATATTAGGCATATGCCATAAAAAAAGAGTGTAAAATTATGTAGGTATTGTCATTTTAATGTAATTTCAAAGTAAATGCTATTGAAAATATTTTGACCCTTAAATTAAATATATATTTATTTGAGTCATATCATATATTTTAAGGAACATTTTTTAATCATTGTGTGTTTAATTCAATAGGCCATCCCTTATGTGGAAGTTACTATTTTTAATTTTCATTCTCATTAGCTCCAAAATACCTGATTGTTTCAGTAGCCACAGTGATCTATAATTCATAATTTGTACCTTACTACTCAAAAGCGTGGTCTGCAGACTATACCTAGGAACTTGTTAGAAATGCAGAATCCAAGGCCCCACCCCAGACCTACTAAATTAAAAAAAAATTTTAACGAGATCCCCAGGTGATTCTTAGACATATTTAAGTTTGAGAAGCACTGATTTAGTATAACTTACTAACTAGGTAAGTGTTATTTTTTTATTTTATATAGATCTTAAACTGGGAATTGTTCGTGGTTTGACGTCAGAACTATTATCCATTCCTTTAAGTGGAATATTAACTATTTGTTGATCTCATGATTAATTGGTAATTAAAAGATCTTAATATTTTGTGTGTTTGTTTTTATTGTTCCTGTAAATTTCTACAGACTACCTGTAAAATGTAGCCCTAATTCCCTATAGTGAGACAACTAAGATACAAATGAAAATTCCTCTGACTTTTGCTGTGTGTGCAAATAAGGAATCTGTGCTAAGTAATATTAACTAGTACACCAAGTTCAGTGAAAAGAGGTATAACCTATCTGCAAGCTCTGGGGCATATTTGACATGGTCATCATCATAATAGCAGTTTATACTTCGGGAATTTTAGTTCTCACCAACTACTTATTAAAAGCCTACTATGGGGCCAACATTGTTCCAGATGTTATAGGTATAACAGAAGTTAGATACATTACCTAGTTCTAGAGGTACTTACATTATTGGCCAATCAACTGCTTGACCATCAGAATTTCTTTCATAACTCTAGATTTAGCAAATGGTAAAGTGTAGTATCCAATAAATACCAGCTACACTATTCCACTACATCATTATGTATTATTTTCTACTCTGAAATAGTTTAATTTAGGATTACTTAAATACTTATTTTCCCTACTTTATCAGTTCTTTTAGATTGAAATTTTATAGGTACATCTAATAGGTCATTGTTAATACTAATTGTAATTAGTATACCTGTGATAATCTTTTTCTTATTCTATTAGGTTAAATCATATTATAGAGCAAAGGAATTACATATCAGGCATTTCATATGGTTCAACCTAATATTTTAGGAAATTTGGGGGAGTACCTCTTCCCCTTTTTTGTCAGTTAATAATCACTAGAAATGATGTTTATGTAACCCCCTTCTGCTTTTTTTGTTTTGGCTTATTTTTCTTAATAAGACAGAGTATGCCTTTTAGAAAAACAATGCTGTTACATAGAAATCAATAAATGAAATAAAAATGGGACTGCTGATAAAAATTAATGGCAGATTTATAGCTTTATTAGTACAGTGTTATTTTTAAATAATCACACAGTATAAACATTGCGACAAGATGTACATTACTCTAAAACTTTGTGTGTGGTTACAGTTTTGTTTTAGAAATCTATTTCTTTTTCATAATAGATTTTTTACAGTGTAAGCTTAAATTATTTTATGGGAAAAAGTTAAGATATACTATAATGAAAGAAACTCAGTATAACTTTTTAATAATTAAAATGTAGTTACTAATATTTATATTATTGCTGACATTTCATTCTTTAAAACTTTAGTGCTTAAACTAAGCTAATTTGGTTATTAATAAATAAGAACCAATTATTTCAGCCATTTGCCAACATTACCAAAGTGAAAATTATGCAAGGAAATAGAGGCAATCTGTGGAGATGATTTTATTGAAACTATTAAGTTCATATTAAGAATGCGTACTTAATTCCATTTACATCTTTTGTTATCGTACATATAGTTAAATCCTTCTTTATTAGCAATTCTAACAGCAATAACTAAGGTTTGTTGAATTGTGCAGTTAGCAAACCAAAGCAAAAGTATAATAACAGATTTCCAGGATATAGGCGACTGCCTGATAAAACATTTCTTAAAGGTGATTTCAGTACCCTGTGAAATCTAGGGTGAGTTTCCAGATCTTTGTCATTCTGGGCTGAAAGCTAATATATGTTAAGAAAGTACCTGGATTTTAAAGCAAACTGAGAGGTGGGGATGTGGGATGAAACCACCATTGTTTAAATTTCAGCTTCTTTTAATACTAAGCCTGAAGTTCATACATCACAACAAGTAAATATTTTTAAAATATAGACTGCGGAGCTTTCCTTGCTTTTTGCTATTTCAAAGAAAAATAATTGTGAATTCAGTGTGTGTTAAAACAACTTCTGTTACCACATTTTGGGTGTTTTATATTATGTGTTATCAAGCTGTGTTTTTGTGTTTTATTTTAGCTTATTTGCACTAATCTTGATGAACTCAGGGAATTAATCACAAAAATCGAGAATGAACTCAAAGATCTGGAAAACAGTAGAAAAAAATCGGTAGGTGTTGATCCAAAAGTTCTATCTGTTGTTGTCAGCATTAAAATTTATTCCTGCTTTTTAAAAAAATTTTTTTTTTATCTTGTTCTCCTGGATTACATGAAAATTTGCAATAAAAGTAGAAACATTGTTTATTTTTCCTGTGTGGTTCAGTTTTAATTTTTAATAGACAAAACGGTGCCAGAGGCAAGTAAATTACTTAATTTTGTTTGCCTGGTTTACATCAGGTATAGTTTTAGATATTTCCCAATATACTAGTTGGCTGTTTCCTGACTGGTAGTTTTTGGGTAATGCTTACCTTGCAGATATTTTTAATTAATAATTATATGCTTTTAATGGAAGTGTATTGCTTAGTAACATAACAATATAATTAGATGTGGCATACATAACTTAATAGATGTAAATTGTTTAGTTTTGCCCCAGATATTTTGATACCTGCTTAGCATAATGACTTTTTTGAGATCCTTTATCAGCTTAAAGTTTACCTTTTAATATATATTCTAAATTCATAGTCTGCACCTTTATTTTCTAATTTTTTTATTGTTCTTGAGAGACTAGTGTAAAAGGAATTATATTTATTCAGTCTCAACCCTTGGTAAAACACTGAATTATGTTATTCAATCACTAACACCCATTTAACTGACATTTATTTATGTCAGTTATGTTTGGTTACATCACAGATTTGAAACATAATTACACACCAATAAATAAATGGGGGGAAGGCTTTAAATGCTGAAGAAAATCAGTCATTAAAAAGGCCTTGTTTTATGACTTAGGAGCATCATGAAGTCACTTATAGGTCTTTGCTCAGAACCTGTTAATATAGAATTGTGTATAAAATAAGGTTATTCAGCAAGCTTGATATCAGCTGATTTTGAGTAGCCATTTTATATGCTGTTAAGAAAGACATTGGTGTCACTCTGAAGGGAGGAGACTGCAGTACTATGAAAGCACAACCATCAGAGGTTATTTTTAATTCAGGGGTAAAACAACATTAGGCATTTAAGAACTATTTCAAATGATAATTAAAATTAGAATAGTATTCATAATGATGGCCATCAGTTACCAAGAAAAAATTATGTTGAATATACAATCTGAGAATGCAGAAAACTGTAATATGTTTTAGAAATATTTCCATTAAAATGGTTTAAAGACTTGGTTGTTTTCATACATACACATACACACACACACACACACACACACACACACTTCAGCTATTTGGGAAATCTCTTGATGTGGAACACCAAGTGTATCAAAATTTACCTTTTGATATATTCTTCAAACAACATTTATATTAGCATATTAGAATATTTTCTTCTTAGTCAAAAGTCTTTTTAAAGTTATTTGATGTTACATGCTTATAAAGGACTGATTCTGTTCTTTAATAGGAAAGAATAGTTTTTTAAATTAGGGAGTTATTTATAGTTTTTTTGTTTGTTTGTTTTTTTGCTTTTTCCAGAAACTGTTTTAGTAAGATGTCCATATTTCTTGACTCTAAGCAGAATTCTATTAAATAAATTTGCTAATTGCTTTTTGTGCTGCAAATATAACTTATACATCTTAATTTATTCCTATAACCTAAATTAAGGTTTTTGTTTGTTTTTAATTTGTAATTTTAAGCAAACTTACTTGTAAAATGTATCCTGGGGTTTTTTTTTCTGTAAAGGCATCTGCTTCTGTTCCATAGATGGTATTAAGTTTAAGTATATTGCCCCCTCCCAAACTCTGTTTCTTTTCTGAATTTCTCATAAAATGAGTTAATTTATCTTTATAATAAGTAACGAAATAGGGATGGCCTTCCAGTTATGAGCATGGAACAGGAAGAAGTAGAAGAGGGGAAAAAAAATACATGAACTACAAACACTTGAAACTAGTCTTTGAGGACATGTTTATCAGAAAATTGTAATTACATATAGAGTTTAATTGATTAGATTTTTGTTTCTTTAAACTTTCAACTTGTCTGTGGCCACTGATATTTGCATATTCATTTAAAAATATGTTTTCTGCTCTTCAAGAAATAGGAATTCTTGGAGCTGGATTTAGTGGGGATAATCTTGCTCAGATTACCCACATACAGGCTACTCCTTCCATTTAAACTGACTAAAAGGTTGTTCTCATGAACAAAATATCTCAACCATGAAATGGTTACAAATTATCTCAATCATGAAGTGGCCACATGGCCTAAAGGAAAAAGACAGTAAAACTTTGCATCTCAGTATCATACCTTATTTTTGACAAAAGCTAATATTGAGTATGATAGAAGGTAGTTGTAGGAATTAATTTTATTGAATATTTGTTTCTATTTAATAGCAGTTTGTCTGGCATCATTTGGAAATAAGGTGTTCCACTTAACTGAATTTTCTAGGTAACTGAAATTTAAACCTTCAATACTAACACCCTTATTTTAATCATTTAATGGAAAACTTTCCTGACTCCTTATATAATATTGAATACAATATAACCCTTTCTTGACGACTCAAGTCATCATTTTGAATATCAATAATTACACTGATACCCTAAAAATCTGTTGATATCAGATCTGTTTAAACATTCACCAGAAAGCCTTAATACTCGATTTTGAAGATTTTTGTTTCTTTGTTTGTTTGCTTGCTTGCTTTTGTTCTGTCTCTTCTTCATTGTCAGGTCTGTCAGCTGTCATTTCTTATGTGTATCCATGTACCTGCCTCTAGCTGCTGATATGCTGTAGATTAAGAAAGCAAATAACTATACTTATTTGAATTGTGCTCACAGTGAAGAACTGAGGGGCTTCCTTTATGAAATGTATGAACTCGGTGATAGTCATTTTGACTGATTCCTTGCTTTGTGGGGTTCCTTCCCTATTGCCCCACAAATGAAATATTAAATATTGATGTTCATAAGAGGACATCACTATCAAATCTAACTAATACTTAGACTCAAAACAGTTCTTCTATTCATCAGCTTTCATATCTACAATAATGCCTCCAATAACAAAGATGATATATTCCATATAAACATTTGGTTGTTATAAATGTCATTACTAAAGATAGAAATTATATAGGTGATAGAGAAGTTAACATGCATTTTTATAAACACCTGGCTGTTTCATGGGACTCTGCAGGATCTTTTTAGGTAGTTTTTCCTACCAAAGCAACAGAGAAGAATTGTCTCATTTCCTCATCCAGGTCAACCTTCTATTAAAAAAGCTTTTTTAACCTCTTAGAAGTTTTACCATTGAATTATTTGCTGTATTATAAGATTTACAGGCTTTTAAAATCTAGATTGCTCATTCTTACGAGATAACTATTTACATTTATGGTTTATAATGAGAGGAATAAAATGCTTTCATTTTCTCAAGTTTACTCTTTTTTCACTTGCTCTCCTTCATTTGGAGGCAAATTTGAAAAAGGCTCAACATCCTTTAGATCCTGCAGGACTATACATTATTCTCTACCTGAGATTCATTTAAATTGAGACCTCTGGTTGAGATAAATAGAAGTGTGTAGTTTGACAAAGCCCTTTAATTTTGTATTTCTCATCATTATTTAGTACATAGGATTCTGTAGTGATCTAAAGGAGAAAATTGCAACGTTTTATTATTTTTATTTTTGTGGTTTTAGTCGAGGTAAAATTTGCGTTTTGCTTCATTATTTGGAAAATTCCTTTTTAATCTTAAAATTTGTTATTAATTTTACAGAAAAACAGCATTTAGATATTGATAAATTTGCCTGACTCTACTGTATTTGAAAAAAAAATTTAGACATTATTGCTTTCTAAATAATCAAAATTGGAAGATTTTTGTCAAGTTTATATAGAAGTGGCTGTATTTCTGAATTTTTCATGTGAGCTCTTATTCCTTATTTCCTTGTATCTGCTTAATTTCCTTATGCTTTATATCATAGTTTAGATTTTCAAAGGGGTTTCAGTCTTTTCTTCAGTAAGGGAAGATCTGTGTAGAGATTGGGTAAAAAGAAAAGTGAATATTTGACAAAAGGGAAAAGGTGTTTTTTAATACGTCTTTTAGCAGTGAACCACCTCAACACTGAGCAGGGTTTAAGATAGACTTCAATTATTTCTAAAGAATTTAGTCTAAAGAATTTCATAATCAGTATTTAAGGAAAGCTGTAAAACTGCCTGTGCCCTTTGAGTCAGTAATCCTATTTAGAATTAACCTTTATTCTTTTCACCATTCCCTCACCCCCAACCCCCACTCGTCAGAAAAGTAATTTATACAAAGGTGTATTTAGCAGACTATTTTTAATAGTGGGAATTTGGAAACAGCTCATGTGTCTCACAGTAGGGAAATGACTAAGCAAACTATTAACAGTAATATATCATATTGATAGTAAAATGAAATATTTGTGGGTCATTGTTACTACAGGGAAATATTTGTGGGATGTTAAATTTTAAAAGCATACAACATAATATGTACATAATGATTACAGTATGTAAAAAGTCATGATAAAAAGAATTGGAAAAAATTTCAAATAATGAGTAAAATTCTTTATTATTTTCTTAAAATAAATTCATAATTTAAAAAAATAATAATACCTTTCTTGCCTAACCAATGTTAGAGAAGTCAGAAGCTTAGAGGTAATGACACGCCATTTATTGGTCACAGAATACTGTATAAGTTGGCAGTTATCAGTCAGGGATGAATTTGCCTCTAGGGGACATTTGGCAATGTCTGGAGGCAGTGTCACAATTGGGGAGGTAATGCAGGTATTTAGTGGATAGAAGCCAAGGATGCAGCTAAACATCCTTCAGTATAGAGGACACTTCAATCCTCCCCCCACCTCCCCCAATACACACAACAAAGAATTTATCCGACCCCAAATGTCAGTAGTACCAAGGTTGTGAAACCCTGGTTATAAGCCCATTTTTGCTAAGGACCCTATTCTCTACTTATTTCTGCTGCTGCCAGCTTATTATAGGGAAACAACAAATAGTTGTTTTGAAAGTTAGATAGAAATCAATCAAATCGTATACCAAATGCCACAATTGAGTGTTATATACTTCTAGTTCAGACTTCTATTTGATTGAATTTGTGAATGTCATTATTAACGTTTACACTTTATGATTTCATCAAATTGCTTTACTAAATACTTGACCTTAGATACTTGATCTCAGCTTGTCTTCAATCCATGATTTATGGCCTCTTAAATGTGTTCCCCATTTACCTTTTAACTTCCTTAGTATAGAAAATGCAAAGGTTACAAATAACATGGATGTGTATGTATTTTCCTTATTTTTAGGAATATTATGTAATATATTTCTTAAAAAGGGAAGTATAGTAAGGAATGATATAAAGGCAAATGGAAAAATGTAGTCAAGTCACGTTATAAAACTTCATTTATTACATAGATTTATATGGACCCAAAAAAACATAATTGCTATAGTAAAAGCCTGGTATAAGACAAATAAATTATGTTTATCTTCTAACACCTCTAACAAATTTTACCCTATTATATTGAAAGATTATGGGATTTTTCTCTTTTCATTCCATTCCATGTCCCATTTTCCCATATTGAGTATCATATCAAAATTCTTTCATAGCCAGCTGTTTAGAGTACAAAATCTATTTTACTATGTTGTAAGAATCCTCAGTAAACCCTAAACAACTTTAATGGCTTTGGTTGCAAATATATTACAATAATTTCTGATTTACCCTTAAAATTAATTTTATTTAAAATGTTTACATCATTATATATAATGTTTTCTTATTCTAGATCTTCTGGTAAACTGTTTAATGGGTAAGAAAATGGAAAACCATCTCAATTTGGGGGTGGGGTAAATCCCTTTGTCTTTGTAATTCTGTATAACCTAAGATCTTAAGAATTAAAATGACTTTTTGGAAACCCTGCAAAACAGATGAAATACATTTCCTTAACTGTCATAGTTATAGATTCTTGTCTTATTTATTCAGTAAATATTTCCCAGATGTCTTCTATGTGCTGTAAATAGTGCCAGGAATTTGGTAAGGATCCAAAGATTAAAACAAAGTCCATATCCTCAAGGAATTCATTTATAAAGCTTAAGATTTTATCCCCAGCCCTAGGAATAGAAATAATCAGCCTCTGACCTTTTATAAAATATTTTGTTTATTTTAAAGCTGTATTTATTCAGAGGTCACCAAACCAGACACTTGCACACTTAATTACACGTTCATATGTGGTTTGGGGATAGAGTGGAGGGGCAATAACATATGGACTTTATGAAAAAATTGTAAACTAACATTCAAAATCATAGCAAGAAAGGAGAGCTAGATGACAGGAAATGCAAACCAGAACAGAATATGACTGTAGATGAGAAACTGAGGCACAGAAAAGTTAAGTGAATTGCCCAAAACCTTAGAGCTAGTGAGCGGCAAAGCCAGGATTTGAAGCCAGAGTCCATGTGTTTAAGTGCCACACCCAGATGCCTGTCTTGAAGTGACATACTGACTAGAGCCAGCTTGCTGAGACTTGTGAGAGCTGATTGTGTACATCTCTTCCCAATTTCACTTTCAGTGACAACATGTTGGTAGCTTGAAATTAGTCAAGATGGAATATTTCATTTTCTTCTGGACAGTCAACTTAAAAGTACCACACTGGCAACTTATGATACTGATGAGATAATTGCTCTAATAGTTATGCATAGTGAATTTGGGAAAAATTAAAAGAAAGGCATCAAAATATTAGACATGTTGAAGAATGGTGAAAAATTGATAACCGACATATTCAGAATTATCAAAAGAAAGGAGAGCTAGATGACAGGAAATGCAAACCAGAAAAAATGACTGTAGATGAGAAACTGAGGTACAGAAAAGTTAAATGAATTGTCCAAGGGTAAGACAAAGTTTTAGTTGACTACAGTCAATGAATTATCTGAGAATGAATTATCCCTATTTATCTGTTGTAAGTCTTGCTTTCGGGTATTTTTTTTTTTACATTTAATAACTACTCTGCTCAACTAAGAACAGGATTTTAACTCTTCTTGATAGTGCTCACTGTTTATACTTGCTGCAGTTTGGCATACAGTTTGCATTCCATCAGGAACGCTCTCATAAAAATAATGTTTTAATACCTCTTTTCTTTTAAAGAAAATTTAATTTAAGAAGGAAAGAAGTTGTATGATATTTTATATCAGGCAGCAAGTTAGTGATTTATATTACAAGCATGGAGTAAGCTTCAAAGAATAGTTCAAACAAGTGGCAAATCTTTCTATAGTCAAAGCAGTATAGTGTGGTTTTATAATTTGCCTTAAAGTTTTTTGAATTACATATCATAAATACTTATTCAGATATTTAAATGTCAAATATTTTTCAAAGTCCAAAATAATTTTATTATCTCTAGTTTAGGTTTAATAATTACTTTGCCACCTTCCATTGACATGAGTTCTGGAAAATTGAGTTTAAAAACAAAGTCATTTGGTAATAGAGTAGTAAAATTTAAAGTTATGATGTTATGGGGTGCTGAAGGCAAAAAAAAAAAAAAATGAGATTCATATCATCCTGTTTTTTATATTACAGAAGATGGACAAATCTTTTGAAAGACTAAAATTGAAAGATAGAATAGTTTAATGCTTTTTGTGAACAGGGAAAGAATAGTTCAAAAAGCTTGAGAGAACTGGATACTAATAAAACTGTACTACCATTTTACCATATTTTGCAGAAAAAGACAAAAATAGTACATTATATATATATTGAAGAAAAATTAACCCAGATTCCAGCAGAAAGTAAAAACTAGCCTAAATAGAAGGCACAGGCTCCACATATGGATGCTCTACTTACTTTACTTTAAAATAGAAAACAGAAAAATGGAAAAAGTAAAACAGAAAAATGGAATCAACTTCTTTTAATGTATGTGTTATGCTAACAAGAAATAGCAGGTGCTTTAAATTAGGATAAAAGAAGTTTAAGGTGGATTATTGACAGTAGCGTGAAAATGATAAATAATTGTTTAAAAGACAATTGAAAAAACCTACAAAAGCGATCTCAGGAATCCAAAATATAATAGTCAATAACCATTTAGTATAGGAATATTGGAATATATAGCCCTAGAAATCTCAGTAGTGCCTAAGTGTCACTATTACAACCTAACACAGTAACTTGTTCATAATGATGACCCAAATCATCAGGAGTTAAATTATATTACTATGTTGTTCAGAAAATCTAGAAGACCTATAATGTATTTTAGAAAAATTTCTAACAATTTTTTAAAATCTTTTGCATTCAAGGAAGGATCTCAGATATCTGAGAAATTTACATCTGTAATTAATACTTATTGTGGGCCCAATCTGTGCTAGGCGGTGTGATAGAGTGTGAACAAGTGAAAATAAGTAGGGTTCTATTCCCACCTTTTAGGTATTCCCAGCCTTAATTTCACTTAGGTAGAATTTTTTATGCCTTGATGATGCCAAATAAATGTAGCATTATTTAATGGTTCAGATTGTGCTGTGAACTACTTAAGAACCCATCTTTCTGATATGTACAGGTTAGATAAAATTTCAGCAGCTTGTTTGCTGCCATCAGTTTGCTGAAGAGGATGAAATCTAAATACCCAGCCAGTGGTTAATTTTCAATCCAGGGTGCTTTGTTCTTTATAAATGAAAATGGTTACCATCTGTTAAATGTATATTTTCAGATTTTCTTCCTTTGTAGTAGTGAACCATTTCTTTTAGGAATTTAATCTGTCACCCAGTTTTTTTTCTTTTCTACAAACCTTAATGACACAAAAACAATATTATCATCGTTGTTATAGTTGGTTATTGTCATGATTTCTACTTAAATGCTGATTTAGAAATATAATGAAGTGTGTGTGCTTTTCAGTATGGAATACCTTTAAAATAAAGTACAAATGCTTTCCTTTTTTATTAAATTAGTCTTAAATGAAAATTGGTGAAAGCATCTTAAGACACAACACTAGCATGTAAATATGATAGTTTTTATTAGAACTTTTGGCAGTGATAAAATGCTTTTTTTTTTTTTTTTTAACTTTTCCCGTTAATATGCAAACATTTCACTATACTGTCACACTAGTGCTTTTTCAAGGGACTGTGTAGCAACAAGATGAATGCAATGTTTTAGCCTCAAAGCTGAATTCACTGTTCCAGGCAAACCCAACAGTGAATATGGTGGTAGTTTCTCTAGGTAAGAAATAAGAAAAAATATATACTTATTGAATCTATTATTACCTTTTCATCTCAAATAACTTAGACTAAGACTATCAAATCATTGGTTTATTAAAGTACTAAATTATGATTAATTTCATTTGTGCCATGTTTTTATACTTATGAGTTTAGATTATTTGCAGGTTATCTTTGGACATTGTTAGTGATTTTAAATATCATCTTTGTATAGGGACCCATTTGGCTTTTCTGAAGAGTGATTTGCATTTTATTTGAAAAGCATTTTATTTAATCCCTTTTCTAGCACAGGATTTATGTCTGTGACAAGAACCAAGCCTGTAACAAAAAATATTTTTCATGATCCATACTTCTACGCTCTAACAACATTTGTAAATAAAACCATATAGAAAAGTAGCATTGATACTTTTATCATATACATCATGTTTTTGTAATGTTCTTTTTAATTAGAAATGTTTTTATCATCTGTACAATAGTACCTTCTCAATTTAAAAAAGCATTCTTTCTATATTTATACATGATTTTAATTTTTTATTTTTTCATATAATTGTTGATACCTATGGTATTTAGATATAAGAAAATCTATGTAGGTAACTGTATGATTTGTATAAACAGGTGACTCATTTAAGTTTACCATATAAAACATTTAAATTTATTAATATGTGTAAAATATATCCATGGTAAAGAGACATTTAATAAATCTGGTATTTATTTGTTTTCCTTTTTCTTTTAGGTGTCTAATGTCCCCAGCATCAGTAGCTTGCCAGCTCCCTCTCCTTGTAGTACCCCAGCCAGCATTATGCTGGTACAGTCATATACATTCCAGATTACTGCAGCAGAATGGAGTTGTTCTTTAGTTGTAAGGTAAGTTTCCCTCCCCTCCCCCACTCATTTAACATACATACAGACACAACTTTTCATTTTACCACATTGTATGGTTTTGTAAGTTTTTAAGTCTCATTTTCTTTATGACCCCTTAGGATATTGTTTCCAAGTAAACTCAAAAACTTATAAAACTGCATAATATAATAAAGGATTTATCTTATGACCATAGACCACTCCATATTGTAGTAATCCCTGTGAGGTTATAAAATCTCCACTGTTTGGCAGTTGGGGCATCTTATGGAAGGGGAGCTGGCAATCTGCAGCTGCTATGGGCATTGGATGAGAAAGCAATGAAAGGTAAGCTTCATATTTAGACTCTATTATATGCCTTTGGTTTCGTAGCACATGCTTGAAATTGATATTTTATGTTAAAATTTATAGTAGATTTTTAAAAGAAAAAAATCACTCTCTTCTTTTTTAAAGTGACCTTCAGTAAATGTGAAAATTATTAAGTTCACATAATGCACTAGGATTATCTCGGACAATATTTTTTACCTCTGAAAACAGGTGAGAATTCTAACATTGAAAACAGTCAATCTATCCCCATCTACACATACTTGTGTATAAAATCAGGACTAACTTTATATGCATAAGCCTTATAAATGTATTTTTTATTAGAAAAGCAATTATAGCAGTGTTCCACAAATTACTTACTGCTCATCCATCTACACCATCTTTGTCTTTGATTCTGTACTGATCAGTGCAGAATAAAGATTGTAAGAGCCTTTCTGATTTTTGTTACATCCATATTCTCTCATATGTTTGAAGATAGAGGAACTTGCTGTTTTGCTTTCATTTTTAATTCACTTTTAAACATTAGGTCACTAATTTTAATTATTAGTAGTAATTATACAAATTAAAGAATACATATTTTAGAGATATTAAATTCTTACTTTACAGGTATACCTACATGTAAATATACTGATAATTTCCCCAGTACAGACATTCCATTTCTCCTTTAGGAATTGTCTGTGTGTGGGCCAAGAGAAGCAGCATGGTATAGTGAAAGGAGATTGGATTTTAGCATTCAGGCTACCTAGAATTCTAGTCTAAAATCTACTTCTATCTACAAGTACTCCCCTGTGTAACTTTAGTTTCCTTCTTATAAAATTATGGCCTCTGAATTCCCTTTTAGCTTTAATAATTTCATCCTAGAGGAAACATAATTTTTCTTGATTTTTTTCCCTCATCTGTGGTTGTAAATAAAGTTGATAAATCAGAAAAGCTTCTGCTACTGCCAGCTTTTAGCTAATGACCTGCTTTAAAGTTCAGTAAATATTTTATTTTAAATAGATTTTTACATTAGACCCAATTTAAAGCAGGTTGTCACCATCTCTAATTTCTTCTGAAAATTCCTAATTTTTCTTCTTTATATTAGTTCTGTTGTATACTGTGAAATGCTGAAGCTACCACTTAGTTGAAAGGGACATATTATTATTTTAATTTCATTTGGGTTGGAAGCACCATGTTTTGACCAAAGATGATGGTAGGAGGTGAAATAATCAGTGAGTTTCCCTTTTACTGTGAAGTAGGTAAACCACCTTATCTCAAATAGCAATTTCAGAGCAATAATTCTCAACCTTTTTTAAACCTCTGCCCCCTTTTGTTAGACGTAAAACTCTGTGGCAGGGTGTAGGGGTGCCCTTTGTTGTGCTCATTGTATTAGTTTATGTATTTTCTACCCCAAAAATTTTACTTTCTGAAGCTTGTGTTAGGAAAAATAATAGACTTTTTGGTTTGTTTCCAAATACACAATTATTAAATATGCGTTTTCAAATTATAAATGAAGTACCATATCAACACCAACCTAAATTTAGAGTACATATTGTAAAGAAAGGGAAGAAGCCCAAAGAACATATACAAAGTTAGAAGACTATAGACATTTCTGGTCAGGCAAGTAGGTAAGACAATTATATGAAAGGAAAAATCTGTTCTCTGATGATTAATATTTAAGATCCCTTTGTTGTACACAGTAGGCCGTTTCAGTAGTATGTTTCTCAGTATTGGATTAATTAAAAATTAGTGACCAAAATAAAATCAAAACATAAAATCTTCCTAATTATTTTAAAACTCTCGTCTATTCAAAATTGATACTGTAATTTAGTAGAGATACAGGCACAACTGAGCAATGTCTTGAAATAACAGCACCCAGCTACACACCGTCTCCCCTTCTGACTTCTCATCTATCCATTTCCAAGATACTCTGTCCCATAATACTTCTAGTCCTTCTTCATCCCCACCCCATCACCATTTACATAATCTAGCCTAAACCATAGGCTAGATTAACTCTGTAACTGTCATTTTTCCCCTTATAACTTCTAGTTTAAGGAATTCATCATGCCTGGTGCTCCTCAGTCTTGCATACTTCCCAATTAATTCTACCACAAAGAAATTTCTCTCTTCCTTCATTCCCTTTACGTTTCTTCTTTCTGCTCTCTTTAGCTTAGGAAAAGTTGGCTCCCACTCTCACCATTTCATTTTTCAGCTAATTAATAGTTGAGAAGTAGAAAAATACATACCTTGTTCAAGGGGGGAAATCTCCATTTACTTATTTCCTATTTGTTGTTGTTGTTGAAACAAAACCCTACCTCATTCCACAAAAGTTTTAGGATGGCTATCATCTGCCTTTACATCTTCCTCCATATTTCGCGTTCAGTTTATTGTTTATTGGTTTAATAGTTTTGTTTCCATGGATTAGAATAAGCACTTTAAACTATCTCATAACATTTCTCTGAGAAAAATAAACTTTTGAGATACAACTCATTGTTAATTTGCATCCTGTGTGTACTTTTAGAAAGCATTTAACAGGAGGAAAGGCCTATTTAGGTTAGTATATTATATGAAATTAAAATTACTTTTCTTGAAATTTTTTCCTAATACTTTGATTTCTCACAGCACTAAGACATAAGAATTAGGGAACCTTGCATATTCATTTTTTATGCATGCACACATAATCCCACGACTTTCTTCCCCTTCTAAGATATAAAAACTTCAGAGGAAATATTGCTGTTTATTTTTATCTGCATTAACATGCTGTTAGTTTCAAGCAGTTGGGGGTTTTTCTGTGTTTTTTGTTTTTTGGTAAAAACTAAATTATTAATCATTTAGTTATATATGTTACTAAAATTTCCATGACTGAAATGTTAAAGGCTTTATATATGTAAAATTGGGAAATTTATGCACATACTGAGAATATTTTTTGCTCTAGGTAGTGGACCTTTTCTGCCTTAATGTTCTGCATATGTATAAATTGACTGATTTAACAATTGCTAGATTGGGAAGCGGGTGTGGCTCAATCGATAGAGCTACCGTTTACCATATGGGAGGCCCCGGGTTCGCTTCCCGGGGCCTCCTTGTGAGGGCAGGCCTGCCGGCACGGCGCGGTGGGCTGATGCAGCAGGACCTCACAGCAAGGGGGAGATAAGCAGACACAGAAAAAACACACAGCAAATGGACACAGCAAACGCAAGTAGCAAGGAGGGGATAAATAAATAAATAAATAAATCTTTAAAAAAAAACAATTGCTAGATGAAGTCTAACTTTATGCATGTTAAAATGTGATTCATAAAATATATGGTTTTGTGTTACAAAAGGAAATGAGTGAATTATATGATATGTGACTTATTTCTCAAAGCTGTTAATAAAAAAGAAAACATTGTTATATAACAGTAAAATTATAACAATAATGTTGACAGTTGCATACTAACATTGGGGAGAATGGAAGATTGGCTACCCAAAACTATAACTTCTATAAACTCTTTGTTCCTATGGTAATCAAATAATTATGTGTATATCGGAGAAGTTACTCGAGGCTTCTTAACCAACCCTATGTCAGACTGAATTTAGGTGATATAGTTAAAAGGTAGTTCTAAGAGCTTAAACTTCAGAATAAGGCATATGTGGGTTCAGGTCACATGACTTTAAGGTATTAACTCTTAGTGTATAGCATTTTAGTATTAAAAATAATGAGTGTCTTGGTTGCTTTTCTATGCTGGTCACATATAAAAATAAAATAATTGTAAAATTACCTAAGAAGGTAAATTTGTTAAGAGGACTGCTTTTGGATATCACAAACCTAGATTTTCTCCCTTTTTATTCTACTCTGAGAAGAGTACAGACAATTTACAGAAGTAAGCTATATTATCTACATAGCTAATGAATTCATATAAATTTTTATATATTTGTATATATATATATTTGTATGTATTTAGTAAGTGATTTGTAAAAATTCACCCAATTTTGAAATTTATAAAAAACATGTTATCTCTGTTTGATGAAATAGTTTTCGGATTTCTTCTGTAAAATTGAGTATCATTACAATTTGTTGAAAAAGATTTGTTACAGGATACTTCCCCTTTCTGCAATCTGCTGAAGAAGAGATACTTATTTGATGGATTATTGGCTTTAGTTTTACTTGATAATTTCAACTGAAAATAAAGATTGACATTCATTTTTAGATTAAATCTAAGGGATTTACTTTAAAATTGTATTTTTAGGGGAAGTGGTATCATCGGAGGCAAGCTGTAAAAGAATTGCATAGTACATTGATACGTCTTTTAAATGAATTGCTGCCATGGGAACCAAAGTTAATGAAGGCTTTTCAAAGAAACAGGTAATTCAAGCTTTCACTTATTATTTAGGACCATTTATTTATTTATTTTTATTTTATTTATTTTCTTTTTGGGGCCCTTTATTTATGATATGGGAAGTGTCCTGGAGTCATTTAGTGGTTCCCATTCATCTGTAATCCAACAGATATTTTTAGTTCCCACTCTATTCAAGGTACTTGCTAAGCCCTGAGAAAACCATGTTGAATAAAACAAAGTCCCTTTCCCATGGCTTACATCTGAATGGTGGAAACAAACTCAAGTATGGTGAGAAGTGTTATGAAGAAAAGTAAAGCAGATGTCTTAGTCAGCCAAAGGGGTCCTGATGCAAAATACCAGAAATTGGCTGGTTTTCATAAAGGATATTTATTTGGGGTAGAAGCCCACAGTTACCAGGCCATAAAGCATAAGTTATTTCCCTCACCAAAGTCTGTTGCCATGTGTTGGAGCAAGACAGCTGCCGACTTTTGCCAGGGTTCAGGCTTCTTGGGTTCCTCTCTTCCTGCGGCTCCCTTTCTTTCTGGGCTCAGCTCCTCTGTTTCCTCCACAAGGTCAGCTGTAGTCTATGAGGCTCTCTAGGCTTTGCCTCTCTCCACAAGGCCAGCTGTGAACTGTCAGGCGAACAGCTCATCTTTTCCTGGGGCCTTCTCTTCCTCACGACCAAGCTCCTCTGTATGCTTGCTTCCCGGGGCTCCAGCCGAAGACTCCACATCAGAACTCCAACTCAAAAACTCCAACTTTGTCCTTTGCCATGTCTTTTATCTTTGAGACCCCACCCACCAAGGGGTGGGGCTCAACACCCTGCTGACATGGCCCAATGAAAGCCTTAATCATGACTTAATCATGCCCAGATGAACAGACAAGTTTACAAGCATAATCCAATATCTATTTTTGGAATTCTAACTATATCAAACTGCCACAGCAGAGAAGATTATTTTATAGGGTGTCAGGGAAGGCCTCTCTGATGAGCTGATGTTTGAACAGACATCTTTGTTCCGAGACAAAGATGAAAGCAGGGAAATGAGTTAAACTGTAACAATAATCCTTACAAAAATATGATGGTGGCTTGGACCAGGGTAATAGCAGTACAGATAGTGAGGAGTGATTGGACTGTAGACATATTTTGAAAGTAAGATTGGTAGAATTTGGTTCATGATTGAGTGTGGGGTGTGAGAGAAAGCTAGGAGTGAAAAGATGATACTCAAGATTTTTGGTCTAAACAACTAGAATAATGGAATTGCCATTAACTAAGATAGGAGAGGCTGAAGATATAGCAAGTTTTGGGGGAAGAGGGATTTTCAAGAGGTCTTTAATTGATATGCTTTTTAGATGTCTAATTGGTTTTATTGAAAAGGCAGTCTGATAGATGACTCCACGTTCAAGGGAGTAAGTCAGCCTGAATTTGTGAATTTGGGACTTGTTAACATATAGATTGTATTTAAAGCCATGAGACTGGTAGAAACCACCTAGTATGGGAGCATAGTTAGAGAAGAAAAGAGAATCCTGGGATATTCCAACATTTGGAGATGGTAGAGATGATTAGGACTCAGAAGAAGAGACGTGAGAAGGAGTTACAAATAAGGTAGGAGGATAACCAAGAGAGAGTGGTGTCCTAAAAATCAGATGAAGAAAATGTTTCAAAAAGGAGAGGTGCTCTTGACACACTGAGGAAGATGAGGGCTGAATTTGACAACATGAAAGGTCGTTATTACTTCATGAGCAATGTCAGTGTAGAATTGGGTGAAACTCTTAGGGATATGTTCAAGAGAGATGAGAGGAATTGGAGATACTGAATACCTCTTTCATGGAATTTTGCTATAAAATAGAGCAGAGAAATGTGGCAGTAGCTGGAGGGATGAGTTGGGTGCAAGAGACGGTTTTTTTGTTGTTTATTTTTTTTATTAATGGGAGAAATTACATGTTTATATATTGATGTAAATGCTCCTGTAGAAAAGCAAAAACGTATGTAGTCAAAGAAAGGAATATTTGTTGGGAGTAATGTCCTGAATAGGCAAGCGAAGATGTATAAGTGGAAATATTAGCTTAGATAGGTAGACAAAAAATATGAGGACAAATGAAGGTAAGTTGCAGGTGCAGTGTGAGCATGTGAAAGTTCTCTTCTGATTGCTTCTACTTTCTCTGAAATACGAAGCAATTATTAGCTGAGAGTGAGAAGGGAGGAGAACTGCATACTACTCCCAAGCAGATATTTCTCCGTTCAAATCTTATATATTGAAAGGGAAATTTATTTCACAATTATCCTTTGGCAATCCATTATAGTACTTCACAGATCTCATCTGCTTTATAAAACCCTTAAACTATAGTTTTTTGTTTTTTGTTTTTTAATCCTAAATTTAAATTTATTTCTTTCATTTTGGAGAGCTGCTATGGATTTCTTATTAAAGATGCTGTGTCTTTAAGACTTGTTTTACATTTTTTATATTTCATAGATAGTCAGGATATACCTATGTGATGAGCGTATTAAAAATAAAATCGAGTTCACTGTGTCTTGTGAAAGAAAGTTAAGATACTGGCAGTAGGCTATTGATCATAAAGCTATAATTTTTAAAAACATAAGTTGAGAGTAATTGTTAACTAACATCGTTGAATATTTTTATGCCACATATACTAAGTACCATAATTATCCCCATTTTATAAATAAGCTAATGCAAAAAAAAGAAAAAAGGGTAAGGGCTAAAAGTGGAGTAGAGAAACTCAGTTGAAATAAAAGCAATTAAGATAAAGGATCTCTGAAAATTATCACGTAAATCATTTGGAAATGTTTCCATCTCTCCATAGTTTCTCAATAACATATCTATTACGTTTTTTCATGAAAGGGATCTCTGCAAAAGTTAGGTCTCTTCTCGGCTTTCTTTGCCCAAGGTTTAATAAAAAAATATTTCTAGTGAGACCCAAAGATTTAGACATTATTGCTCTGAGAATTAAATAATGAATTTCTTTGTTATCTATAAAATAGTGAGAAAAAAAAAATAGGTATTGTTGCTTAGAATTATTTGATTAACTTCTTATTCAATGACTTCTTTAACTGTATTATATATAATAAGTAATTTGAAAACTCTCAAAATGTTTAGTCACCTATTTCTGTCAATGCAGCTGGAAAAATATTTTTAAAATATTACCTTTCTTTCAATTTTATAGGTCTAACAGCAGCCTTTAGATCAACAGACCAGGTGGTCTATATGGTCCAACACTTTATACTGAAATTTCCATATTCTTTAAAGTTTCTTATGCCAACACCCTGAGGCATCCTGAGTTTTATCTTCTTGAGAGATGCGTCAGTCATTGGCAAGACTAAACTAAGCATGGCACATTTGAGATTAAAGCATGGTTTTCAGTAATTTCAGACTTAATGGAAAAATATTTCAACATATAGTTCAAAATGTTCAGAGATAGTTTAGCTCCCAAGAGTCGAATACATAGGTATTGTTTGATATGTTGGGCATTTTATTTCAGGAGTCGCCTTAAGAAAGACTATGATGATTTCAGAAGACAGCCTGATCATGATAAATTTACAAGGGAACTATGGACTAGTGAAGAAGGTGAAGGAGATCCTGGAAAAGAATCTCCTAGAGGAGAAGTCAACAAGTCTATAGACTTTACAGAACCTCTGGATATCCTGGAGAGAGATCTTGATTCAGGTAGGCATCAACTTTTTTTTAATCAACAGTAAAAGCACAAAGAGAAGTTTTAGTTTGTTTGTGGAAGTAGAGGATAATGTGGACAATGAAGTATATTGATTGGGCAAATCTGGCATGTTTTGGAGTACTATGTCCTTATAAGAAGTTACGTGAGAGCCATTGTTACTTTTTCTAGGAGTTTCTGGAGCCAGAGCCTTACTCCAAACATTAGCCATGTCATTGCTCATCATAGACCACACGTCCTTGATCTGTAATCCCTTTGAAATAGGTCCATTCCTTCTTTTTATTACTGTTTTTGAAGCACTATTTCTGAAGTTTGCTTTAAATGAAACTTAGGTTCTTAATACTTTGAAGATTGTTTTTTTAATAAGAAATGACTAAAGTTGATAGCTTAATGAGATCAGAATGAATAAATACTTGTCATTCTAATAAGGATAGGAGGTTGGTTTAGATAATCTGTTATGAATTTCAGCTTATCATATTCTGTAAATCTAGTTTACCAATTTTCTTTAGTTATATAAGAGGTTATTCTGAAAGTTTGTGATTAAAAGTATATCAACCAGGAGCCGGTATAGCTCAAGTGGTTGAGTGCCTGCTTCCCATGTATGAGGTCCCAGGTTTGATCCCTGGTACCTCCTAAAAACAAAATAAACAAACATATGGAAAAAACCATCTCTTATTGGGGAGCAGGTTTAGCTCAGTGGGTGAGCACCTGCTTCCTGGGTTCAATCCCCGGTACTTCCTTAAAAAAAAAAAAAAAGTATATTAAACTATGTTTTCCATGTCTCTGGTGAAATCCTACAGTAGATTTCTTAATAAATTGCCAGCTCAAAGATTGGCTATCTTTTTTATAATTGATTCATCTTCCTTTTGCTATCAGTTGCTGTTTTATATAAACAAAATGCTTGTTTTTATAATTTTCAGATGATATGAAATTGTCAGAAATAGATTTTCCTATTTCTATGAGCAGAAGCAAGCAGTTGAAAAAGGAGTTGTCTTCCAAAGATGTACCGAAGACACTGGCTAAAACACTTAAACGACAGTCAAAACAAACTAGTTATTTGGATGACAGCACAAAAGAGCTTTCCCCAAGGAAGAAAGCAAAGTTAAGCACAAATGAGATAACAGTTGAGAATTTAGAAGGTTATGTGCAGATAGATTGTTTGAATGAATCTAAGCATACAGAGCCACCGTTTGCAGAATCATTTGCTTCAATGGATTCAACACCAGTGACTACTCTCCAGAAAGGGACCAAACCTATTCAGGCCTTGCTTGCAAAGAATATTGGGAACAAAGTGACCTTAACCAGTCAACTGCCCTCTTCCACAGGTAGAAGTGCTCCTGCCATGGAAAAGACAGTTCTATCTCCTCCAGAAGCAAGCCCCATAAAGCCAGCATTGACCTGCCACACCAGTACAAAAGGTCCTTTACAGATGGTATACAAAATGCCCTGTGGCCAGTGGTTGCCAATAGATCTTCATAACAGCTCTGTAAAGATTCAGATGCAACCTATGGTGGATCCTAAAACAGGAGAAAAAATCATGCAGCAGGTACTCATTCTGCCTAAGAATTTTGTGATTCAGCACAAAGAAGGAAAAGCAGTTGCAAAAGAAATACCACCACTTCAACAAAAGGGTACAGAGCAACATTGTTCATCTTTCCCACAGACAGCAAATGCAATCTCTTCTTTAGCATCTGTTTCTGTCAACTCAACAGGAACTGTTTCTACCCAACTACCTAGTACAGTTTTCAGTAAGACTCTTTCACCTTTATCAAATGTGAGTAATGCTGGACCACAGCCTTTGTCACCTATAACCTCCATAAGTAATTTATTAACACCACCAGCTAAGGCTAGCCAGAGTGAAGCAGGAAAAGTCAAGAATGCAGTTTCAGCAGCCACATACCCCCAGCCCATTGCTTCACCCACTATTTCCTCAACAGTTCAGCCACTATTATCAGCAACAACACTAAGTGGATCTACAAATCCTGGTAGTTCCCTCAACTGTTTTGCACAACAAACTGTTGATTCTTCTGAAGCAAAGCAAGAACTGAAAACAGTGTGTATAAGAGATTCACAGTCAATTCTTGTTAGGACACGTGGTGGAAACACTGGAGTTGTAAAAGTACAGACCAATCCAGATCAAAAATCACCCAGCAGTTTATCCTGTAGTTCAGTTTTCACTTTTGCTCCTCAGCTTCAGGCATTTCTGGTACCAAAATCAACAACTTCATCATCCTCTACTTTTTCGCCAATAGCTGGAATGACTACTACGTCTAGTCTCCCACCCTTTAGCCACACACTGACTTCTGTTTCCATTCCAGCTGGCTTTAATCCGTCTGTGGGGAAAAATCTAAAATTTACTTTAGGGCAACCCTCTTGCAGTGGTAATTTGGGCCATTTGATAGATAAAACTTCACACATGTCCTCTTCTCCCTTGAAGTCTCCTGTTTGTTCTAGCACTCTACTACCATCCACAACAAATAGTTCAGTAAGCGTAATTAACATATCAACAGGAAATTTTGGACAAACCAATGCAAATGTTATTCATACTCCAACTAAACAGCAACAAGTAGATTATATCACAAAAAGTTACCCTGTTACCCGATCTGAAGCAACAGCAGCAACAAATGGAGATGTGATCAGTGGGACTCCAGTTCAGAAACTTATGCTGGTATCAGCTCCATCTATTCTTTCTTCTGGTAGTGGAACTGCAATTAATATGACACCTACACTGACATCTACAGGTATTTCTACCCAGAAATTAGTTTTTATTAATGCTCCAATTCCCAGTGGCACTTCAGCCCCAACTATTGTTGCAGAATCGTTAAAACAAAATCTTTCTTCACCCCTGAATAAAACATATGTTAAGACTCCAGAGCAACCCCAAATAGTGCTAATTCCATCAACAGTGGGAGCACCAATAAAATTAAATCCATCACCAACTGTGTCTCAGATAAAAGATGTGAAAATTGGACTAAATATAGGTCAAGCAATTGTAAATACTTCAGGCAATGTGCCAGCTATACCATCAATTAACATATTGCAAAATGTAACCCCAAAAGGAGAAGAAAAAAGTAGTAAAGGCTATGTTTTGCCATTATCAACAAGTGGTAATTCAATTCCAGTAAGCTCAAATTTTGTGAGTCAAACTATTACTCCTGTTAATGAATCAGTGGTTTCTGCAGCAAGAGCAGTAAACATGTTTTCAGTAACAGGAGCGAGTGTTTCTTTGGGTTCTCTTTCAGTGACCTCAACCTGTGCTTCAGTTGGGACACGACCTCCTGTTTTGGTCAGTGGAAATGATACCTCTTCAAGAATTATGCCTATTTTGTCAAATAGACTTTGCACATCAAATCTAGGAAACACTGTGGCTATATCAACTGTGAAAACAGGACATCTTGCATCATCTGTTCTGATTTCAACTACACAACCAACAGTGTCTCCTAAATGTTTAACATCAGCTTTGCAAATCCCTGTTACTGTTGCCTTGCCTACACCTGTGACTGCATCCCCTAAAATAATCAACACAGTTCCACATCTGGCAACAGTACCAGGAACCACACGGTCTGTATCTCTTTCTAAAAGACAACCTCGGACTTCTGTCCACTTTCAGTCACCAGGGATATCAACTACAGTGCCAACAAATATAAACACAAATAAACCTCAAATTGAATTGCCATCCCTTTCACCAAGTCCAAGTAAAATAATTAATATTTCCAATTTTGCTTCTCTGCCAAACCAGCAAATGTCCCCTGCTTTATTAAAATCAACTCCCAATTACAATTCTGTTCCAGTTGGCTCTGCCATTCACACTACTACAACACCATCAAATGTAACAAGTCTGGTAGGGGGTCAGGTCAGTGAACCTTGTATTCAGCAAAAAATAGTCATCAACACCAGTACACCATTGGCACCTGGTACTCAGATCATGATTAATGGAACCCGGTTTATTGTTCCACCACAAGGTCTTGGAGCTGGCAGCCATGTTCTTCTTATATCTACTAATTCAAAATATGGATCTCCCTTAGTTCTTAACAGTGGCCAAAGCATTCAGCCCACACTAGTAGATAACCCTCCCCAGAAGATCACACTGGCATCAAATAATTCTTTATGTGGGCAATCTGTAAAACATCCTCTAAAAAGCTCCACAAAAATTGTAAACTCTCTTGGGAATGCAAGTTCTCTACCCACCGTACATATAACACCACAAATAGTAAACACAACTGCTAAAGTGTCTGTTCCACTTCCTGCACCAACAGTGTCATTGACTTCAGTAATTAAATCTCCTCCAGCTACTCTTTTGGCTAAAACTTCTTTGGTTTCTGCCATTTGCTCTAATAATCCTCCACTGCCAAGTAGCACTTCACTATTTCATTTGGACACATCTGTCAAAAAATTATTGGTCAGCCCAGAAGGAGCCATTTTGAATACCATAAATACTCCAGCGTCTAAGGTTTCTTCACTCTCTTCATCTCTCTCTCAAATTGTTGTATCTGCCAGTCGAAACCCTGCCTCTGTCTTCCCTGCTTTTCAGTCATCTGGCTTAGAGAAGCCTGACACAGCTGCATCTTGAATTTAGACTAAACGAGCCAGTTTTTAAATAATGGGGCATTGTTTTGACTCCCAGAAGAATTTTAACTGTTTATTATACTGTTGAAAACATACAATACATAGTTGTTTTGTTTTTTAATGTATCTTTTCATTAGCTTGCAACAAGGTTTTGTTGGCTTGGGGCGGGAAAAATCTGTTCCATTTCACTCTATGGTATAAGTATGTTTTCAAAGGTTGGTTGTAGACAGGATTTACCTGTCTGTATAACATACATTGAACAGAGTCAAGTTTGACTAGTTTTTGAGTAAGCTAGCCTTTTGCACACTTGCATTGACATATTCTTAAATTTGGACTATTGGAGCGTATCTCTAATATGGTATCCTGTGTCATTAGTGAAATCTTATTTTTGTTTCTGTAATATATATATATATATTTATGCATTGTGAAAATGCAGTCCATGGTGTAAAATTGTACATATTCCTAAATCCCTAACAACCTGTACTAAACTATATGTACAAAGAACTATGCTGTCTTATTTATGTTTTGTTTACATAATGTATAGTTTTTTAAGTATTTTAGTAATTTTGGACCAGTGAACTGTTAGCAACAATGCAGAAGAATCTGCATGTAATAAACTGAGTTGCTGTATTTCTTTGTTTGAATACCATTTTTAAAGTGTGTGCTTGTCCCATTGAAAGAATGTGACATAAATGAAAACAGTCCTTTACAAAAAGGAATTAAGGCTGGGAAATTTGAGTTAATAATAGCAAGCATTTGTATAGGGCTTTACATTTTACAAACTTTACTTTTACTTATCTTATTTGATTCTCACAGTCCTCTTGAGAAGTTAAATGATGGCCAAGGTTATCCATCTAATAGGTGGTGAGCCAGCACTTGAACTTGATGTTTTAAATCCCTTTTTCATGGTTCTACATAATTTTTAAATAAAATTCCACTCTAACCACCAAATTCTACATTGACCAAAATAAGTGATCTCTCTTCTGATCTCTGTACATCCCAGATATGGTTGTTTGTTTTCAATTTTTAAATAATTTTGGATTCACAGGAAGTTGCAAAGATATTACAGAGAGGTTCCTGTATAGCCTTTTCAATTGAGGTGTTGGTTCATAGTTACTGATTTTCCAAAATGATGTTAAAAATCATGGGTTTTTTTGTTTGATTGGTTTTGGGTTGTTTTTTTTTTGTTGTTTTTAGCTTAGAATAAAAAGTGGGTTTAGACATCTTCAGTTGATTATGAAGTGTTTGCCATTGGCTTTTTCCCCCCAATTAACAAAGGTAGTAGTAGTTGAATTCCGTCATAAAGCAAATGCTAATGATTCAGCCAATTGTCAGGTTTTGCTTTTGTGGTATTTCTAAATAAAAAATAGCTTCTATATTTATTACATCTTCATATCCATTATCTATCTTATTTGAGATACTGATTGCATACTCTTCCATTTATAATGATGCTATCACATGGAGTTATAGTCTGGGATTGACAATGAAGGGAAGAATAGACTTAAAGATTTCCCTTGAAACTGCATTGAAATTTACTAGTTATCAAGTGGAGAGGCAGTGAGGCCAAATTTCCTGGGAAGTAGCCAAAGGCTCCCAAAAACCTATATGTATGCTCTAAGACTGTATCTTTGTCAATCATATGTAAGCCCTACTCAGTCACTCTCCCCCTTTCCCTGTCAGTATAGGAAAATCTTGGATTTCAGGGGGAAGTTTTGATGTTTTGAAGTGCATTGCATTGTACATAGGTGGTACTCAATAAATAAATGTATTTACATACTCAGCTTTTAAAGCAGAACAATCTAAAACTTTATTATCTGAAAGTTATTCTTACATTCAGACACTAATTTATTGAATTACCAGTGGCCCAACTGTAATCCCAGGAAGGACCTAAACTAATTAACCACAAAATCTTCTAAATCCAAATGCCTAACATGATTTAAAACGCTGTGATCTGTTGAACTTTGAGGGTGGAGTATGGAATCATTGTGGTTTAAAAGGCTCTCCGGCTTGGCCCTGCCTACCTCTCCATCCTCACGTCAATCTACTCTCCCTTTTGCTCACTGCAGTTGTTTTGAGTTGCTAAAAAGTTTGATGTTCCTCAAGGCCTTCCTAGATGTTCCTCTGTTTGACTTTTCAAGATCCGTTATAGGCTCCCATTACATACTACATAGTTCCTTCTTGCTATACTCCAGCTAGCATCACACTGTTTAAATTACTCATATATTGAGGAGGACATAGATTGAGAAAGACAGAAACAGATTTTCATTCGTAGCACTCTTTTACACTTAAAATAGACTTATTCTTTTGCAATTATTGTTTAATGCGTGTCATCCTCACTCCTTAAAAATAAGGACATTGTCAGCCTTCTTCATCGTAACCCTAAGCAACTGACAACAGTAGTGGTTCAATATATGTTTGTTGAATAAATTAGTAAGAAATCTAGGTAGCTCCTTATATTATTTAAGGTCTAGATTACTCTTAAAATACCCCAGTTTTTTACTAGACATTTGACAAAATTAATGGATTTATATAATCAAAAAGCCATATACCTTTCCCTTGTCTCCAGTTTTGTAGATCAGTATGGATTTCTGGGATCTTGGCCAAAGAGTACAAAGTCAGATTCCTCTTTGTGTTAAGAGTTAAGTATTCTTTAAAAGTCACCAATAAAGGCAGTCATGTAAAGCAAGAAAAGTCACTCTCACAATGCTACCTGAAAAGGGTTCATGGTACTTAGAAGGGTTGTAGTTCCAAACAATGTAGGATTATGCCATCTTGATAACTGTATTCAGCATCATTTTATTTTTTTTTGTCTTTTATTTCAGCATGTTTTAAATATTAAAACATGCTGAAATAACATACCTCTTTCTCATGTGTTAGCTCTTCCCTTTGCTTTCATTTCCAATGGTTTTTCCTGCAAAAAACTTCATTTATGATTATATATAATTTGTATATACTTTTTTTTTCCAGCTAAGTATTTAGTTGGATCCATGTTCCCATTCCAAGCCTTCTATTTTGTTGGTGTATTTAAAAATTAATTGGGGAGTAGAGGTAGCTCAGTGGTTGAGTGCCTGCTTCGCATGTACAAGGTCCTGAGTTCAATCCCCAGTACCTCCTGAAAAAACAAATTGCATCAGTAGTCTTATGATTAAAGTAGTAATAGCTGTAGTACATGAAGATCAACTAAAATATTTACTTGATCCAGATGATCATTGACTTATAAAACAGGGATAGTCAGTTTAAAAATCTTTAATATTAAAGTTTGAGAAGGTGGCAAGTTCTGGAAGTGAGCTAAGAAATTTGGTAGGGATTTTAGTTAAACAAAATTGCAATGTTCTATAACTTAGAGACAATACCCAACTTACCTTAAGTCAATCCAGAAGTTGTTTTGTCATCACCTGAGCCTGAAGCTTCATTGTCACTATAATGCTGTCATCTTCCCCAGTTATTCTTACTCATTTATTTGGCAAGCATTTACAATGCACAGCATTGTGCTTAATGCCTGTGGGTGTTACAAACAAAAAGGCTGAAGGACATGGCACAGTTCAGAAGGTTCTTGTACTTTAGCTTGGAGAAAACATCTGAATGTGAGAAGCTTCTATAGTTAAAAAGTAGTATCTGAAGGAGTGCTAGAAAATCAAGTGTGTGTTTCTGTGTATGTAATCATCAATATCATTCTTAAAGTAATTGTCAACATAAATTCAAAGCACCTACCAGAGATGTAAATTAATTCTACACATTAATTGAGAAGCATAACTTTATTTATTGAGAACCAATGCTGTAGTGTAGGGACAACAGATGTAAGATCCCATCCCTTTCGGCAGTACAAAAAGTAATAAAAGAATATAACAAGTTAAAAGTAAATGTCAGAGGAGTAAAGAACTATGACAGTTTATGTATGAGGTGGCATTTGTGCTGGGATTTGATAAGTGTAGAACTGGGCCTGCAAAGAAATGTACAGGGAGCATATGAAAAACAGTTGAGTTCAAATGAAATAGTACTATAGATTAAGAGGACTGGTGAGAAATGATTAGAAATGTAGGCTGGGCTGATTGATAGAGGACTTGAAAAATATTCTGAAAGCAGTTGGGGAGCTATTGAAGTTTTTAAAGCAAAGATAATAAAATTCATTTGTTTATTCATAGGAATAAAATTCAATCCTTGCAGGATTGCTATGAGGATTGCATGAGATAATGTAAAATACTTGGCCCAATGCCTGCCATGTAGTAGATGCCTAATAGATGGTAGCTGCTACCATTATTTTCCTAACTAGAGACAGAGAAGACAATTAGGATGTTACTAGGTGGACCAAGCAGGTTGTATAAAGACCTGATATTTGGCAGAAATGGTAGCAAGAGAGAGGTGAGGAAAGGAAATGGAAACTAGTTAAGTACCTACGAAGTGGTATGTTAGTGGAACATTTGTAGATGGTGTGGAGGGAGCCAATCTCAAAAGGGCAGGTGAAACAATGGTGAGGGGGCAGAGGTATCCAGCACACTTCACGAATGGATAGCAATTTGTGGAGAAATACAGAAGTGCTAGAATTACTTGATTCACTTTTTCTTTTAAGTGTCCAGGTGCTCAGTAAGTTACTAACTCCCTCTCTTTGCAATTCTCTAGCCAGCTGTCACAATTGCTCATAGATTGAGGCAAACCTAGATTGAGAAGGATAGAGAAAAGGATTTTTTTAAGGCAAAATTTTTTGTTGACTGCATATAACTTAAGAGATGTTTAAACAGCAAAGAATATCACAAAATTTAAAAGATAAAGAGAAATTACAAAACAAAACAAATGGTTGCAAAATGTAATCTCCCCTAAATTAATCTATGAATCTAGTGCTAAACTAATGAAAATACTAATAGATTTAGTTAGGGGTGTCTTTTATTTTGTTTGTGAGGTTTTTGTTTTGTTTTTTAAAAATTTATTTAAGTAAACATTGTTACTTTTGCAGATTTCTTATAGCAGCTCACAGAATATATAAATCTCTCCCCTGTCATACAAAAATTCAATTATGATTTAAGTAATAGTGAACAGTTTAATTCAATCTAAATATAAATACATGGATCTAATTCTAGAGGGTCTAATGAAATGATCTAATGTCCATAATAATTTTATTAAAACTGTCTGTATTCATAAACACTATCTTAGGATTTATAATTCTATCGAACTTCTATTTGAGCAAATGTAGCATCAAGTAAAAGCAGTTAAAAACAAAGAGAAATCCACATTACTTTTAAAGAGAAACAACACCAATGTCCTGCTGTGGTTGTGGATATGCAGGGTTGGCTGCCCTGAAAGCTGAATCAAACTTGCCTGTGGCCTGGATACTTGAGCCCTCACAGTTTAACCCTTCTCAGTCCTTGGGGACCCAAAGGTCCAGGGGATTCCCAATAATCTCGGGCCTCTGCCCAGGGCTGCATGAGGAACAACAAGGGCAACTTGGAAAAACCTGGAACTTAAACTATGCTTCAGCCAATTTTTCTCTGTTCTGACCGCTTTCTTTTCTTAGGTCAGTCAGCTTTCTTTCAAGTCTACATAGCTGCCAAACAACTCTTTTTAACTTTTATCTCATGGGACACAATCTGACCTTGATAGAAGTAACTGGTTCTTTACAAATCTTTCTCAAATCCATCTCCCTGTAAGAGTTACACTTCTGTATATAGCTGATGTCTTCTATATACTTTGGTAAGTTTCTTCTCAATTTCTAAGCAGTAAATTCCCTCCTTGAATGATTTTCTGCAAATTTGCATTACATGTTCTAGGTCAGGAATATTTGAACTTTTAAAAAGCTGAAGTGTTTTAATCTTACTTTCAGACTGCATTTTCACATTGCAAAGATACTTGCTGTCATAGAGGCAGTCTGAATGCAGCTTGCCACCTTTCCCTATGACCCACAAATAAACCCTGTGCTTGAGAGTGTTACATATCTCCTAGGATGGATGATGAATGTGAGCTGACTCCTTTCTCATGAGTGTCTACAGATAAAACTCATACCCTAGCAAATGAGAATGTGCTGCCACATTCCTTCTCCATTGTTCAGAGTATTTGTAAATATTCACTGGAGAGAGTCTGGCTAAAGCACATCCATTTTATAGCATCTGGCTCCTTCCTTAGTATATCTGCTCCCTCTACTACAGCACACAAAACAGCTCCTAGAGTTAGCCAATGGTTTGAGACCCTCCAGCCATGGAGGACCAATGACCACTAATGAAGCTGGCCTTGCTCTGTGTGAGTAAATGTTTTTCCATGAGTTCTTGTGTGAGTTTTACTTTCCTGGCAACCCTGACACCTGCAAACTATGGAGTGGGTTGAGACCCTTGGACTCCTGGTGGCAGGCATTAGTATTCTCTTGCTTCCCTCAATGCAGTGAGACCCCTCCCCTGGAGGTGGTAATGTAAGTGTCTCTTTTTTTGAACTGTAGTTTGGCACAGCGAGCAGGGTGCCAATAGTTCATTATTTGCTCAATTTGGAGAACATTCACCTGAACTGTGAGACGTTCATTTATTTTCTTCATATAACTTTTTAAAAATAGACCTTGTTTTTCTCTTCCAGCTGTTTTTAGGAAATAGTTAACAGGATCAATGAGTTTTTTCAAATTGACTTCTGACTGTCAGTCTAAGGGTTCTCAATTTTCTGGTTTACTCTTTATGTCTAATTTAAAGTTGCTGACATTCATGTATTCTCTAAAGAGAAAAGGCAAAGTTATCATCTTCAATATGGTTTCAGAGATTTTAATGGGCTCTCTTTCATTTTCAACCAGTTTCATTCATGTGTTTGAGTTGCCAAGTATTTTTTTCTGTTTCCTCATTGCTCGTACTTTTTCATTCATCTTGCAGCTTCTTGGGAGAACAGTTTTCAGCTTTCTCAAAAGTGAATGTTTTCATCCAAATCATCCATTATTTCCGTCTGAAGTTGTTCTATGTTTTTCTGAGATGCTTCTGAGATGTTTTTGGCTTTGGTCACTTGGGACTGAAGGGATTTTGATGCATCTTCCAGTAACTGTCTGTCCTCAAAGTTGAACCATCATTGTTCCATGAAAACATTTAGGGGGCTCATTTTCTCTTCTTTTTGGAGAAGATCCACAATATCCTCAAGTGAAGATGAAGACTTTTATTTATTAAGTGCTGCCAAACTCAGAATGTATAACTTCAGAGGACTGGCCTTCACTCCAGGTAACTTAAGGACTTCATTCATTCTTCTTGCTTAAGGTTCATTCACCTCTTCTTTTTCTAGTTTCTTGAGATGGAAGCTTAGGTTATTGATTTGAGACTTTTCCTCTTTTGTAATGTAAGATTTTGGAGATATAAATTTCCCTCTCAGCACTGTATTAGCTGTATCCCATATACTTTTATACATTGTATTTTCATTTTCATTCCAATATATTTTTTATGTCCCTTGAGACTTCTTTTCAGACACAATGATTATTTAGAAGTGTGTTGTTTCGTTTACAAATGTTTGGAAATGTTTTTGATATTTTTCTATTACTGATTTCACGTTTGGTTCCATTGTCATAAGAGAATACACTCTGTATGAGTTCAGTTCTTTTAAATTTGTTGAGGTCTGGTTTTTGGCCCAGGATATGGTCAATCTTAGTTAAGTGTTCCACGGCGAATATGTATTCTGCTATTGTTGGGAGGAGTGTTTTATAAATGTCACTTAGATCCTGGTGGTTGATAGTGTTGTTAAAGTTCTTTAATATCCTTGATGATTTTCTCTTTAGTTATTTTATCAATTGTTGAAATATGTCTCCAACTGTAATTGCAGATTTGTCTACTTTTCCTTTCAGTTCTGTCAGTTTTTGCTTGACATATTTTACAGCTCTGTTGTTTGCTACATATACATTTGGCTTGCTATGTCTTCTTGGTAGATTGACCCTTTTATTATTACATATTGTCCTTTTCAGTCCCTGCTAATTTTCTTTGCTCTGAAGTCTACTATATCTGATATTACTATAGTCACTCTTGCTTTCTTCTGATAAATGTTTGCATGATAGATGTTTTTCCATTTTGTTACTTTCAACCTGCCTATATCATTATATTTGAAGTGAATTGATTATAGGCAGCATATAGTAGGGTAATTTTTAAAATCCATTCTGTCAAACTCTGACTTTCAATTAATGAGACAATTTGCCCTTAATATAATTATTGATATTTTAGTGCTTAAGTCTGCCATTTTATTTTTTTGTTTTCTGTTTGTTCCCTCTGATTTTTGTTTTTGTTTTTTTTTCCTGCTTTCCTGTAGGTTACTTGAACATTTTTTTTAGAATTACGTTTCCATCTATAGTGTTTTTGAGTATATTTTTTCATATAGCTTTTTTAGTGTTTGCTATACATGTTATATTATACATACATAACATATCACAGGCTATTGGTATTGACATTTTACCAGTTTGAGTAAAGTATAGGCACATTACCTCCCTTTAAGTCCCTTTACCCTCTCCCATTTTAATACAATTGTCTTGAGTATTTCCTTTATATACATTGAAAACCACATCAGATAATATTATAATTTATGCTTAAACCATAAAACATAATTTAGAAAACTCAAGAGGAAAAAGAAATGCTATTGTATTTACACATATTTTCACTCTTTCTGTTATTCTTTCTTCCTTTCTGACATTCCAAGATTCCTTTTATTATTTTCTCTCTATTTTGAACACTTCTTTTAGTCATTCTTTTAGGGTAGGTCTACTGGTAAAAATTTTTCTTAGTTTTCCTTCTGCTGAGAATGTCTTAATATCCCCTTCATTCCTGAAAGATATTTCCATTGGATATAGAACTCTGGGTTGACAGTTCTTGTCTTTCAGCATTTGAAAAAAATGTGCCACTTCCTTCTGGCTTTCATTGTTTCTGATGAGAATTCTGCTATCATTCAAATTGATATTCCCCTTTTGGTGAGGTGTTATTTCTTTTGCACTGCTTTCAATAATTTTTCTTTATCTTTAATTTTCGGAAGTTTGATTGTGATGTATCTTGGAATCAATTTCTTTGAGTTTATCCTGTTTGGAGTATGCTCAACTTCTTGAATCTGTAGGTATATGTCTTGATGTCTTGTGCTAAGTTTGGGGAAATTTCAGCCATTATTTCTTTGAATACTTTTTCAGTCCTACCCTCTTTCTCCTCTCCCTCTTGATTCCAATAACATGAATGTTAGATCTTTTGTTATAGTTCCACAGATCTTTGAGTCTCTGTTCATTTATTTACAGTCTGTTTTATTTCCGTTGTTAAGACTGGTTAATTCCTATTGTTTTATTTTCAAGTTCACTGATTCTTTCCCTGTCCTTTCCATTCTACTGTTGAGCCCACCCATTGAGGTTTTTTGTGTTTTTTTTGTTTTTGTTTTTGTTTTTGTTTTTTGGTTACTGTATTCTTCAGTTCTAGAATTTCCATTTGATTCTTATTTCTTCTCTGAGACATTATATTTTTAAAAATTTGTTTCAAACATGTTCATAATTGTTGAAATGTTTTTGTGATGGCTGCTTCAAAATCTTTGTTAGATAACTACAGCATCTATGTTTTCTGTATTGGTGTCTGTTGATTGTCTTTTCTCATTCTAGTTGAGATTTTCCTGCCTCTTGGTATGATGAGTGATTTTCAATAGTATACTGGACATTTTGTGTGTTATGTTATGAGACTCTGGATCTTATTTAACGCTTCTGTTTTCTGCAGGCCTCCTCTGATACCACATGAGTGGGGAAGGAAGATGTCTCCTCATTACTGACAAGTTGGGGTAGAAATCTAAGTTCCCCACTCAGTCTTAAGTGAAACCCCAGCATGGAGGTGGGGGGAAAGTGGGATTTCAGGACTTCCACTAGGACTCTGGTGACATGACCCTGTCTAGGTTAAAGAGGGGGCACCTTATCTTGAATCTCCATGTGGCTACTACTAATACCACAGTGGGGAAGGAAGCTTTTTCACTGCTGGAAGGTAGTGAAAGTCAAAGATCCTCGCTCAGCCTTCTCTTACACCATCCCAGTGGGAGAGAGGAGCACTTCATTACCGTCAGATAAGGATGGAAGTCTAGGGTCCCCACTTGGCTTTTGCTGATAGGAGTAGGTGGGATTTTCTCATGTTTTTCTTTTAATTATTTTTAGTTGTGATAAAATATACATAATATAAAAATCATTTTAACCATTTTAAGTGGACAATTCTTTGACATTAAGTACATCGGCAATACTTTGTAACTTTCACTATTTTCAGACTATTTTTATCATCCCATTCAACTTATACTCATTTAACAACTCCCCATCCCCATACCCCTCACCCTTGGGAACCACTATTCTGCTTTTATGAACTTGCTTTTTCTAAATATTTCATATACGAGAAGTCATATAATATTTGTCCTTTTGTGTCTGGCTTGACATGATGATTTCAAGTTTCATTCATGTTGTAACATGTACCAGCACTTCACTTCTTTTTATGGATGAACAATCCATTGTCTGAATATACCACATTTTGTTTATTCATTCATCTGTTGATGGACACTTGGGTTGCATCTATCTTTTGGTTTTGTGAATAATGTTGTGATGAACATTGGTGTATAAATATCTGTCTGAGTCCCTGCTTTCAGTGGAATTGCTGGTTCATATGGTAATCCTATGTTTAACTTTCTGAGAAACTGCCAGACTGTTTTCCACAGTGGCTACACCATTTTATATCTCCACCAACAATGTGCAAGGGTTCCTAATTCTCTGCATCCTTGTCAGCACTTATTATTTTCAGTTTTTTAACAAAAGCCATCCAAGTCAGTGTGGAGTGGTATTTCATTGTAATTTTAAATTGCATTTCTCTAATGGCTAATGATGTCATATTAGTATATTTTCATATACTTATTGGCCATTTGAATATCTTCTTTGAAGAAATGTCTATTCATATCCTTGACCCATTTTTTAATTGGGTTATTACCTTTTTGTCATTCAATTAAAGGAGTTCTGTATATATTCTGGATATGAAGCCTTTTCAGATATATGGTTTCCACATATTTTCTCCTATTCTCTAGGTTTTCTTTTCACTTTCTTGATAATGTCCTTTTACACATAAACGTTTTTAATTTTGGTGAAGTTCATTTTATTTATTTATTTATTTTATTGCTCATGCTTTTGGTGTAAAATCTAAATATCCATTTCCTACCTCAAGGTCCTGAAGATATGTCTCTCTATTTTCTTGTAAGAATTTTATAGTCTTAGCTCTTATATGTATGTCTTTGATACATTTTGAATTAATTTCTATATATGGTACAAAGTAGGGGTCTACATTCATTCTTTTGCACATGTATTTTCAGTACTCCCAGCATCATTTGTTGAAGAGACTATTCTTTTCCCTTTGAATAGACTTGACACTTTTTCAAAAACTAACTGGCCATAACACATTATAGTGAGTACCAGCTGGTTTATAAATGGGATTGTGCCTGAAAGGGTAGTTTAGAGATGTAAATGTCAACTGAAAGAAAACTAGAGAATAATCTAGGGACTGAATAACAGTGAACCCAGAGGTGATTGAGAATTGTGGTTAATAGTACAAATTCAAGAATGTCCTGTGAATTAGAATGGATGTACATCACTATTGCAGGGTGGTGGGAATGTGGAGAAGCATGGGAAAAATACAATTAATGTAACCTATGGACTATAGTTAACAGCAATACTGTAGTATTCTTACATCAATGCCAAAGATGTACCATGTTAATAACAGGGAGTATGGAAAAATATTCCAAATGTACGCTATGGACCATAGTGAATGGTAATAGTCTGATGATATTATCTCATAATGTGTAAGAAATGTTCCACAAAGGTGTGGTGTGTTGGTGAAGGGGTGCTGTATGGGAAATCTATACATGTACATGATTGTTTTGTAAGTTCACAACTTCTGTAATAAACATATTTTTAAAAAAGACATAAAAGATGAAATAAATAGTTACAGATGAGACAGAAAAAAAATTAACAGACCATAGAAATGTGAATTTATCCCTGGACTCTCAATTCTATTCCATTGATCTATGTATCTGTGCTTATGCTGGTACCACACAGTATTAATTACTATATTTTTGTAGTGAGTTTTTAAATCAGGAAGTATGAATCCTCCAATTTTGTTCTTCCTTTTCCAAGGATGTTTTGGCTTTTCAGGGCCCCATGCAGTTTCCATTCCATATGAATTTGAAGATCAACCTTTCCATTTCTGGGGGGAAAAAAAAAAAGTGCTGGAATTTTGATAGGGATTGCATTGAATTTGTAGATTGTTTTAGGCATTATTGACAGTTTAACAATATTAAGGCTTCCAATCCATTAAAGTGAGATGCCATTCCACTAATTTAGGTCTTCTTTCATTTCTTTCAGCAATGTTTTATAGTTTTCCATGTACAAGTCTTTTCCTCTGTTAAATTTATTCCTAGGTATTTTATTCTTTTAGATGCTATTATAAATGGAATTGTTTTCTTGCTTCCTGTAGTAGTTTGGAGCTATGTAACCCAGAAAAGAATGTTCTTAAACTTAATCCATTCCTTTGGGTGTGAGCTCTTATAAATAGGACCTTTTGTTGAGGTTACTTCAGTTAAGGTATGGCCCAGCAGAATCAGAATGTGTCTTAATCCTGTTACTGAAGCCTTATATGGAAGGCCACAGAGAGAGAGAAAGCCAGAGGTATCAGCCAGAAGTTGAAAGACAAAGAACCTGGAAGAAAAAGGAGAAGACAGGAGAGGCCACCATGTGCACCATATGCATTGCCATGTGACAGAATAGCCAAGGATCGCCGACAGCCAGCCCCAGAATGCCAGTCTTCTGAGAGAAAGCACTGCCTTGATGACACCTTGATTTTGGACTTCTCCTAGCCTCAAAACCGTGAGCCAATAAATTCCCATTGTTTAAGCTAACCTATTGCATGGTATTTGTTTTGGCAGCTAGGAAACTATGACAATTCCATGTTCAGATTGTTAATTACTGGTGTGTAGAAATCCAACTGACTGACTTCTGTGTGTTTTTCTTGTATCCTTCAACTTTGCTGAATTTGTCTATTTTAGTTGCTTTCTTATAGATTCTTTGAGATTTTTTATATATATAGTATCATGTTATCTGTGACTAGGGTAAATCCACTTCATCATGGTGTACAATGCCTTTTAATATGCTGTTGGATTTGGTTTGCCAGTATTTTATTGAGGATTTTGCATCTATATTCATAAGGGATATTGGTCTGTAATTTTCTTGTGTTGTCTTTATCTGGCTTTGGTATCATGGTAATGCTAGCCTCAAAGAATGACTTAGGAAGTAATCCCTCCTCTTCTGTTTTTTGGAAGAGTTTGAGAAGGATTAGTATTAAATTTTCTTTAAATGTTTGGTATAATTCAACATTGGAACCTTCTGGTCCTGGGCTTTTCTTTGTTGGGAAATTTTTAATTACTGATTCAATTTATTTACTTATTATAGGTCTGAGATTTTCTATTTCTCCTTGTATCAGATTAGGTAATTTGTATGTTTTAGACAATTTGTTCATTTCATCCAGGTTTTCTAATTTGTTGGCATCTAATTGTTCATAGTACCCTCTTATAATCCTTTTTATTTCTTTTTTTTATTTAACACCTCCCCCCACCACCACCCTCAGGATGCCTCTCTCATCTGTCTGCTTGTTGTCTGCTCATCTTCCTCAGGAGGCACTGGGAACTGAACCCAGGACCTCCCATGTGGGAGGTGAGCACCCAACCACTTGAGCCACTTCCGCTCGCAACTCATTGCAGCTCATTGCAGCTCGTTGTGGCTCATCTTCTTTAGGAGGCACTGGGAACCAAACCTGGGACCTCCCATATGGGAGGTGTGCACCCAATTGCTTGAGCCACATCCGCTCTCCCTTTTTATTTCTATAAGGTCTGTAGTAATGTCCCCACATTCATTCCTGGGTTTAGTTATTTATGTCTTCTCTCCTTTATTCTTTATCAGTCTGACTAAAGGTTTGTTGATTTTATTGATCTTCAAAAAACCAACTTTTAGTTTTGTTGATTCTCTCTATTCTTCTATTCTCTGTTTCATTTCTCTCTAGCCTAATCTGTACTATTCCTGCCCTCCTACTAATTTTGGGTTTGATGCTCCCCTTTTTCTAGTTTCTTTAGGTATATATAAAGTTCGGTTATTGGTTTGTGATCTTTCTTTTTTTAATGTAGGCATTTAGAACTATAAATTTCCTTTTGAGAAATTCCTTTGCTGCATCCCATAAGTTTTTTTTTTAATTGTTGTTGTGTTTTAGGAGGTACGGGGGATTGAACCCGGGACCTCAAACATGCAAAGCAGGCTCTCAACCACTAAGCTTCACCTGCCCCCAACCGTAAGTTTTAGTATGTTGTGTTTTTGTTTTTATTTGTCTCAAGATACTTGCTAATTACCCTTGTGATTCCTTCTTTGGCCCATTGGTTCTCTACTAGTATGTTGTTTAATTTCCATGTATTTGTAAATTTTTCAATTTTCCTTCTGTTTCTTATTTCTAGCTTTATTTCACTGTGGTCCAAGAAGATGCTTTGTATGATTTCAGTATTTAAAAATTTGTTAAGATTTGATGTGTGGCCTATCATATGGTCTATCCTAGAAAATGTTCCATGTGCACTTAAGAAAAAGTTGTAATCTGCTGTTGTTGGATAGAGTATTCTATATATGTTCATTAGGTCTAATTGGTTAATAGTATGTTCAAGTTCTCTTTTTCCTTATAGAATTTCTGTTTAGGTGTTCTATTGTTTTGGATGTTATGTGGAAGTTTTTTGGGTGCTAGCCAGCCAGCCAAGAATGCATGAAAAGATGGCTTTGTTAAATCAAAGTTCAAGAATGTGGAGAGCAGAGAGTGAGTTTGGTAGAGGGGCCTGGGGTTTACCTAACCTAGGTTACCATGAAGGTCCATGAAGTGGAGGAAGAAGAGCACGTGACCCTGAGGGGAGAGATAGGGCTTTCCTGTGGATACTGGAGATTAACGGTTTCAAACAATACAACATGAAAAGCAGAAGTGGCAAAGAACCTTTGGAAAAGCTGAGGACAGCTTCTTATTATCCATGCCATATGGAGATACATGCTGTATTAGTCAGCCAAAGGGGTGCTGATGCAAAATACCAGAAATCTGTTAGCATTTATAAAGGATATTTATTTGGGGTAGAAGCTTACAGTTGCCAGCCATAAAGCATAAGTCACTTCCCTCACCAAAGTCTATTGCCACATGTTGGAGCAAAATGGCTGCTGACATCTGTGAGGGTTCAGACTTCCTGGGTTCCTCTCTTCCCTTTCTCTCTGGGCTCAGCGCCTCTGGTACCTCCACAAGGCCAGCTGTAGACTATCAGGCAAATGGCTTGTTTCTCTTCCTGGGGCCTTTTCTCTTTCCTCATGACCAAGCTCCTCTGTGTGCTTACTTCTTGGGGCTCCAGCTCAAAGACTCCCGAATCAAAACTCCAACATCAAAACTCCAACTCTGTCCTTTGCCATGTCTTTTATCTGTGAGTTCAATGCCCTATTGACATGGCCCAATCAAAGTCCTAATCATAATTTAATCACACCCAGGTACAGACCAGTTTACAAACAAGTCAATATCTATTTTTGGAATTCATAAAAATGCCAAACTGCTACACATGCCTTGCTAATAAATTATGTGGCATGAAAGGTTAGAACCAATAAGGGACCATTCAGAGAAGGCACAAGAAGTGCAAAGGCAATTGAGAGAAGAAGTGGAAGGGGCTTTTCAGAGAAGCTAAGGGCAACTATTATCATCCAAACCATATGGAGGTCCATGCCTTACTAGTTGCAGTTATGTCCAGGGATGGTTCACTCAAAATGACAAGGCACCAAATATAATTTATTTTATGCCATTATACCTATCAGTCATTCAAAGTGGCATATTGAAATCTCCAACTATTATTATAGAACTATCTATTTCTCTCTTTAATTCTGGCAAGTTTTTTCTTTTTATATTTTTGGCTTTGTTGTGAGGTTCACATATGTTTATAATCATTATATTTTCTTGTTGAATTGAACCGTCTATCAATATCCTTTGTCTCTTACAATCTTTTTTTACTTGAATTCTATTTTTGCCTGACAATAATATAGCCACTCTGGCTTGCTTCCTTCCTTCCTTCCTTCCTTGTGCATTTTTTTTTTTTATTTGAGAAGTTGTGAGTTTACAAAACAATCATGCATACCATACAGGATTCCCATATATTACCCCACCACCAAAATCTTACATCTGGCTCTCTTTTGATTACTGTTTGTATGGAATATCTTTTTCCACCTTTTTACATTCAACCTCTTTTTTTTCTTTTCATCTTTGTATCTAATGTGAATCTCTTGTAGACAGCATGTAGATGGATCATGCTTTTTTATTCAATCTACCAAGCTCTGCTTTTTACTAGGGGAGATTAATCCATTGATATTTAAAGTAGTAACTGTGGAGGAAGACTTCTGCCATTCAGCCATTTGTTTTCTGTATGTCTTGTGTGTTTTTTGTTCCTCAATTACTCCATTACAGCCTCTTTTTTTGTATTTAGTTGTTTTGTAGGGTACCATTTTGATTCCCTTCTTTCATTTTCTATATGCTTTTATTTATTTTCTTAGTGGTTATCTTTGTAATTATAATTAACATCTTAAATTAATAACAACCTAGTTCAACTAGTACCAACCTAGTTTCAGTAGTATACAAACTCTCTACTCCTATATATCTTGACCTTCCACCTTTATATTGTCTGAGATTCCATCTTTATACATTCTATGCCCATTAACATAGATTTAAAATGTTATTTTACACATTTGCCTGTTAAGTCATATGGGGGTAGGTAGCAGTTACAAACCAAAAGTAAAATAATACAGAATTTTATATTTGCCCATGTAGGTACCTTTACCAATGTTCTACATTGCTTCTTAGGATTTTTCAGTTCTGTCTAGTGTCTTTTTATTTCAGCCTGAAGGACTCCCTTTAGCATTTGTTATATGCCAATTCTTCTGGTAATGGACTCTTTCAGCTTTTGTTTATCTGTGAATATCTTAATTTCTCCATTTTTCAAAGATTATTTTGCCAAGGAAAGGATTCTTGGTTGACAGATTTTTCTATAAGGACTTTAAATATGTTGCCCCACTGTTTTCTAGCCTTCATGGATTCTGATGAGAAACCCACTGTTAAATCTTTTTGAGGATCCATTGTATATGACAAGTCATTTCTCTCTTGCTGCTTTCAGAAGCCTCTGTTTATCTTTGGATTTTTGACAATTTCACTCTAATGTGTCTTGCTGTAGATCTCTTAGGGCCTATCCTACTTGAAATGTGTTGAGATTCCTGGATGTGTATATTCATGTCTTGCATGAGATTTGTGAAGTTTCTGGACATTATTTCTTTTCCTTTCCTTCCTTTTTCTTTCTTTTTTTATATTCCAACAAAACTTTATTTACTAAAACAAGTGATGGGTGGGATTTGTAGTGAACAAACAGAAATTTTGAGGATCAGAGCAAAAAAGGACTGCAGAGCAATAACCAGGAAGTGACTTGGGACAGTAAATCACCAGCACATACCAGGCAGGGGAAACTCACCTTATTATAATGAACTTAAATGTCACCAGACATCCCTGGGACTGTCCAAATCCTCTCCTTTGACAGCAGTAACAAATATCATACCAAGAGAAATTGCCTTGATGGGGGAAGGTTGGAGTATCAGTTAGGAAATCTTGGACTGCAAGTAACTCAAGGTGGCTTGAACAATTATTATAACAATTACCATCTAGCAAAAAGTCCCATGGCTGGTTAATTCAGTGGCTCAATAATGTCATCAAGGCTCTGGGTTCTTTCCATTCCTTCTTGCCTCCTTTACATCCCTCAGCCCCATAACCCTCTGTGTATTGACAGCAGTGGTCTCTAGCTAGCTCCCTTCATGGCTTCAGGACAGTGCTGCAGCTCCAGGGAACATGCAGACTTGATAAGAATCTGCAGGAGATAGTCCATCCCTTCCTCTACATCTCTTTTCTTTTTCCCTAGCGGTGGGGGGATGATTTTTCTTTTAATTAGAGAACTTGTAGGTTTGGAGAAAATACAGAGTTTCCATATAACCTTTGCCCCATTATGAACAGCTTGCATTAGTGTAGCACACTTGTTATAATTGATGAAAGAATATTATTATATTTGTACTATCAAATATAGTCCATGGTTTATATTAGGGTTCACTGTTTATGTTATACAGTCCTATGTTTTTTTAAATTAATTTTTATTCTAGTAATGCATATTCAACCTAAAATTTCCTCTTTTAACCACATCGAAATATATAATTCATTGCTGTTAATTATATTCACAATGTTGTGCTATCATCACCACCATCCATTACCAAAATTTTACCATCACCCAAAACAGAAGCTGTATACAATTTAAGCATTAACTACCCATTTCCTATATCCAACCTGGCTCCTTTATAATATACCCTAGATTCTGGCTATATAAGTATGCTTATTCTAATTATTTCAGGTCAGTGAGATCTTACAATATTTGTCCTTTTGTCTCAGGTTTATTTCACTCAACATGATGTCTTCAAGGTCCATCCATGTTGTAGCATGTATCAGAACTCCATTACTTTTTTTTTTTTAAAGGTACCGGGGCCAGGGATTGAACCCAGGACCTTGTATGTAGGAAGCCAGAGCTCAACCACTAAGCTACATTGGCTCCCCTAAGTTGGTTTTTTTCGTTAGTTTGTTTGTTGTTTGTTTTGATTTTTAGGAGTTACTGGGGATTGAACCTGGGACCTCCTATGTGGGAAATGCGGGAAGCAGGTACTCAACTGCTTGAACTACATCTGTTCCCCATTACTTTTTTTTTTGTAATATATGTATATTACAGAAGTTGTGAACTTACAAAATAATCATGTACATGTGTAGATTTCCCATACAGCACCCCTTCACCAACACACCACACCTTTGTGGAACATTTCTTACACATTATGAGATAATTTCAGACTATTACCACTCACTATGGTCCATAGCGTACATTTGGAATATTTTTCCATACCCCCCCCATTATTAACATAGTACATCTTTGGCATTGATGCAAGAATATTACAGTATTGCTGTTAACTATAGTCCATAGGTTACATTAATTGTATTTTTCCCATGCTTCTCCACATTCCCACCACCCTGCAATAGTGACATACATCCATTCTAGTTCACAGAAGGACATTCTCGCATTTGTACTATTAACCACAATTCTCATCCACCTCTGGGTTCACTGTGTTATTCAGTCCCTATATTATTCTCTAGCTTTCTTTCAGTTGACATTTACATCTCTAAACTACCCTTTTCAGGCACAATCCCATTTATAAACCAGCTGCTACTCACTGTAATGTGTTTCCATCAACTCTATCCATTTCCACACCTTTACAGTCAAGTTAATTAAAACTTCTACACACATTAAGCATCCTTACTCCTTAACAGCCTTCCTCATATCTCCTAATAACCTATACTCTAGGTTTTGGCTCCGTGTGTTTTTTCTTCATAGTTAATTCATATTAGTGAGACCATGCAATATTTGTCCTTTTGTGTCTGGCTTATTTCACTTAGCATAATGTCTTTAAGATTCATCCATGTTATCATATATGTCCCAATTTCATCTTTTCTTACTGCAGCATAGTATTCCATTGTAGGTATATACCACATTTTGTTTATCCATTCACTGGTTGATGGACACTTGGATTGTTTCCATCTTTTGGCAATTGTGAATAATCCTGCTATGAACTTCAGTGTGCAGATGTCTGTTCGCATCACAGTTTTCAGTTCTTATGTATATATTCCTAGTAGAGGAATTGTTGGATCATATGGCAGTTCTATATTTGGCTTCCTGAGGAGCCACCAAACTGTCTTCCACCACAGGCTGCACCATTTTACAATCCCACCAACAATGAAGGAGTGTTCCTATTTCTCCACATCCTTTCTAGCACTTACTGTTTTGTTTGTTTGTTTGTTTGTTTGTTTAATAATGGCTATTCAGTGCTGTATAAGATAATATTTCATTGTCATTTAGATTTGCATTCCCCTAATAGCATTTTTTCTTTTGCTTTTTGGCCATTTGTATTTCCTCTTTGGAGAAATGTCTATTTAAGTCTTTTGCCGATTTTTTAATTGGATTGCTTGCTCTTTTATTGTTGAGTTGTATGAACTCTTTATATAGAATGGAAATCAAACCCTTACCAGCTATGTGGTTTCCAAATATTTTCTCCCACTGAGTGGGTTGGATTTTCGCCTTCTTTGTCAAAGTCCTTTGAGGTGCAAAAGTATTTAAATTTGAGGAGATCCTATTTACCCATGTTTTCTTTCATTGCTTGTGCTTTCCATGTAAGGTTTAAGAATGCACCATCTACCACCTGGTCTTGAAGAAGTTTTCCTATGTTTTCTTCTAGGAGCTTTATGATTCTAGTTTTTATATTTAGGACTTTGATCCATTTTGAGTTAATTTTTGTATAAGGTATTTTTGAGATAGAGATCCTCTTTCTTTCTTTTGGACATGATTATCCAGTTCTCCCGACACCATTTGTTGAATAGACTGTTCTGGCTTAGTGGGTGGGTTTGACAGCCTTGTCAAAAATCACTTGACCTTAGATGTGAAGGTCTGTTTCTGAACCATCAATTCGGTTCCATTGGTCTATGTGTGTAACCGTTGGGGAATTTGATGTAATTATGAATTCCAAAAATATAATTGGATCATGCCTGTAATCTGATCTGTTAATCTGGGCATGATTGAATTATGATTAGGGCGTTGACTGGGCCATGTCAGTCAGTAGGGTGTTGAGCCCCACCCCCTGGTGGGTGGGGAATTGAATATAAAAGGCAAGGCCAAGAACAG
>JAQZBX010001845.1:7184-78439 GCA_029593785.1 Cabassous unicinctus | reverse complement strand
GAGAAAGCAAGGAAGGAGGAAGAAGAGGGGGTAAGAGAGAAAGAGAGAGATAGAGATAGAAAGAGAGAGAGAGAGAGAGAGAGAGAGAGAGAATCTGTATATCCTTTGTGTTAAGCAGAGTTACTGCCAGGAAATACCAAGAAACCTTGATCCAATGTAGAGTTAAGCCCTATGGGTTACCTTTAGATTAACTGTAAAAGTAACTTAGAGACAATTAGTCAAAGTGTTACTGGATTTTATCTAGGTTCTTGACTATGCTGCAGAAATGAATTTCAAGAGTACGTCGGGTTAGTTAGGTCAGTAATTTATTAAGGTGGGGAGGGAAGAGAAATGGGAGAAAATAACAGATCATGGGTCCCAGGTAGAGAAGAAGAGGCTGAAAAGTGATAAAGAAGACCAATTTACAGACTAGAATTTCCCATTTTGGATTATAAATGCCCAAGTTTTATTTGCATGTTTTACTTGCATGTTGATCCATGCTGGGGGACATGGCTAGAGCAGGGCACAGAAAGCAAGAACAGAGGTCGAAAGGCAAGAGAGAGAGAGAGAGAGAGAGAGAGCGAGCCTTTGTGCTTGCTTTTTAAACCATTAATCATTCCACCGCTTTGCTAATGGCACTGGAGGAGTCCCAACTGTTTGCTGTTTTGCTTTATTCCCCCACCCATCAATCCTCTGAGTGAGCCCAATGATAATGTCCCTGGAGAATATCTGGGGCTTCTCCTGGCTTCTGGAGGAAACCTCATTCTGGATGGCAGAAATCTTGTGAGGGTCTTCCAGCAGCCGTCTTGGGGGTATTGATATCCATGTGGACTTCTTGTCAAGTTCCAAATCCATCTATTGATTCCCTATTTTTCTATCCTGCTTCAAAATATTGAAGATTTGCTCCCATATTGGTATATATGAAAAAGAACAGCACCTATGGACGCTATCTCCCCAACCAAATGTAAGAGTAGAACTTTAAAAGGCAACAGCCATGGTGAGCTTTTCACTAAAGAAAATAAATTGGTCAGTTTAAATAAATCCATGCTTTGCCATTTCAGGCTTGGTTTGTTATGGAGCTTGCTGTTGGTCAAATGCCATAGAGTTTGTTTGTGATTTTGTAGAAACTAAGTTTATTCATCAAGCATGTTATGCTGAGTCCACTTAGAGTAACAGAAAGCAAAGGTCACAGCTTTACCATCATAATAATTTTGCTTAGTTTTTCAAAATGTAGTTGCTGCTGTTCTTAACTCTAGGTCTCAACCTGCTTTCTCTCTTGCAATCTCTCACAAGCTTCAGGCTTGGGACCATAGAGTTGAAAAGTTAATAGGCACATGCTAAAGGATCAGCAAACATTTCATTTATTGATGGACTAAGACGTCCTACATGATCTGAAACCGCCTTCTCTTTTTGACCTTCTTTACCCAACACTACCTCTGCTACAGCCACAATGGAGTCCTTGCTACTCTTGGATCACACGAAGCAATAGAGTTTTGCCCTCACTGGACCCTCAGTCTGGGACACTCCTTCCTCAGGTATTCCCTAATGCCCTCTCTTTCTTCAAATCATTGCTCAAATCTCTCCTCTTCAAAGAGGCTTAGTCTTATATCCCTATTTAGTACAGCACACTGTACTCTCAATCTTCCTTAAACTGTTCTGATTTTTTGCCCTAGTAACACTTATCATGATAAAACATACTAATTTATTATGTATATTTTTAATTGTCTTTCTTTGAATGCTAAACTGTAAACTCTACTAAAGGGACTTCCACCTCCAAATATCATCTGCGATCTTTCCTCTAATTTTAGATTTAAGCATTGAGACTTTGAAGAGATTTTGATGACATGACAGTGTGATGTTTAATGTTATGTGTCAAATTGGCTAGGGTTGGTATCCAGTTGTTTGATCAAACATTGGCCTAGATGTTGCTATGGCAGTATTTTGTATATGTCATAACATCTAAAAACAGTTGATTTTAGGTAAAGGAGGTCACCTTCAATAATGTGGGTAGAATTTGTTAAGGGCAAGTACAAAGGTTTGCAGAAGAAGAAATTCTGTCACAAGATTGTACCCTTTGCTCCTCTAAGAGTTTTCAGCCTGCTGGTTTTCCTATGGATCTTGGCTTCAAGAGGCACTGAAGGATTATTACCAAGCACCAACTGGCAATGCATCTGGAAAAAGACCTTGACCAAAAGGGAGAAATGGTAAATACAAATGAGTTTTTATGGCAAAGAGATTTCAAAGTGAGTTAGGAGATCATTCCAGAGGTTATGCTAATGCACATCCTAGCAGGATCTCATTGAAAGTCACAGTAAACAGTACCTCAAGTAGAAGGGCTCCTAAGAGCTCTAGAGACATCCAGACACTATAAACAGGGCAGAGGAGCTCAGGAATTTGGCACCCTGTCGGTGGGCCTTACTTTGGAATTTATGCTCCCCAGTATAACAAAGTTAGAATCATTTATATTTTCCCTACACATGGTTCCTCTGCTCCTTTTATTTGAACCTATAATTAGCACTCTACTTGATAAATACATGTCCCAGAGACATAAATCTTTGATCTGTCCTGTGTGTCTTCTTGAGTAAGTGTCCATTTACATCAGCCCACCAAGAGGGTGGGGAACCAACCCTGAGTCACGCCCTACTGACATGGTCGAATTAAAGCCCTAATCTTGTATCAAATAAACTTAAACCTCTGACTTTTATAAAATTAAAGGATATCACACCCAGAGGCACAGAGCAATTTACAAACATATTTTTTCTGTTTTTTGTGGATTCATAAATAATATCAAACTGCCACATGCTGCTAGGAAAAAAGTGGTTAATCTAAAGTATCATAAATGCTGGAAAAGTAGAGATACTACGAGCAAGCCAAAAAACCTTTTATTTATTTACTTAAGTAGTCTACCAAAGTGTCCAATTTGTTCAGTGAATTGTGGCTAATGGAAGATGCAGTAAAGTCTCAAATTACTACCTCCAGGCTTCATTTCTTTCTGCTTCCACTACCTGCTGAATGGAAAAAATGGAAAAGAGTCTTCCAGGGGCTATGGGAAAAGTAAACTGTGGAAACATAATCAGAGGATGAGTAATTAAGAAACAAAAATTACAAAAATGGATCCTTAAGAGTTTTTAGCAGATGAGTGAATTTTATCAAAATAGAGGGGTATGCTGAACACATTAATTTTTCTGGACCACAGAGAAATCGGCACAAAATTAATGAAATGATTGATTGATTGATTGATTGTCTTTTTGTTAAGCTTTACAGGCTTCTTCTATTTGGAATCTAAGTATGTAATTTTGAACATTTTGAAACAAAATAGCATTATCCTTTGTCATTTTGTATATTACAACCAAAGAATATGAATTTAGAAATCAAATAAATGGATAGAAAGTCAAAAGTGTTTTTTGGAAAAATAGCCTAATAATAAAGTAAGCTAGGAAAAGGCTTACTTTGAAATAAGCAGCCATCAGCTAAAGCTGTGCAAAGCATCTTTAAAACAGGAAAAAATACCAAACAAATAGTGCCAAAATACTACTCACAAACTCTTATTTAAGACTGAAATGACTATATCTGAAAGGCCCTAAACTTGAACTGTTGTGATTAGAATATTTTATTCAATGAAGCAAAGTTGTTAGGGATCAATTCCCTTTAAATTGAAGTAATAATGTCCCTATAGCAAACACTTGCCTTATTTCAACCCTTTATAATGACAGCAAATCAAGCAAACCTTACAGTGACAGAGATCCATTTAGAGTTGAAGCAAATAAAGATAAGAGCTATAGCAAACCCTTTTGGAAGCTTTGTCCAGCCAATTCTTTTAGAGCTGAATGGTTTTAGCTGTAAATGGCTCTGTAATTTTCTTGGAATGTTTACTATTCATCAGAAAAATGAGTGCTTCATAAAATCTAAACAAAGAATAAGCTAAAGATTATTCTAGTAATGACTACTCCATTGGCATGGTGAGATATATAAACAGCTTGAATTGGTTTGCAATTGAATACAAGGTAAGGTGCTTTGTTAACTTTTGTTTGTTTTTATTGCTTTTTTTGTTGTTGTTGTTGTCCTTTTGGTTAATCTTATTTTCTTAGTTGGTTAGATATTCAAGTATTCTGAGGGAAAACTAATAATGACATAAACATTTTAAAATGTTCATTAGCATAATGGTACAGTTATATTGTATTTATCTATTGCTAAGACATAAGAAACTCTTGCCACTGAGGGTGCCAGCATGATTAAATTAAAGAATGCATGTAAAATATAGAGATTAATTTACAAAAAGCACCTGGCAAATATTAGATATTAAAATTATTTTGATATTATTGCACAAATGTTAAGGAAAAGAAAGGAAAAAAATTATTTAGCACCCACTATATGTCACTGTTATGTACCATGTTGGGGGTAGTCTTTTAGGTTGTTTGCTAGAAAATGTGTTTTTCAGAAATTCACTATTAGTGCTAGTCTGCTAATATTGCAAAGATTTTTTAAAAAATTGATAGATGAGAGAATTTTATCAAATACTTCTACATCTATTGAATTGATGATATAATTTTTATCCATTTTTATTTTTTTATTTTTTTTATTTTTAAAAGATGCTTAGATTATATAAATGTTATACAAAAAATATAGGGATTTCCATATGCCCAACTCCCCACACCTCCCACAACCTCCACAATAAACAACATCCTTCATTAGCATGGCACATTCATTGCAATTGATAAATGCATCCTGGGGCATTGTCACCTGAGCATGGACCATAGTTCACTTTGTAGTCTACACTCTCTCCCACACAGTTGTGCATGTTATGGGACGATATAAAAAGGCCTATATTTGTTGTTGTAATGTTATTCAGGATAATTCCCAAGTCCCGAAAAAGGCCCTGTATTAAAACTGTTTTTCCCTCTCTCTGCCCCCAGAGCCTCCAGTGGCCACTCCCTCTACATTAAAGTTGAAGTTTCTTCCATTGCTAGAATCACAATATGTCTGTAGTAGAATACCAGTAAGCCCACTCTAGTCCATAGTTCGATCCTGAGGATTCTGGGATGGTGATGTCTACTCCACCTGTAATTGAGAGGGGGCTTTGGTCCCATACAGCCAATGGATGGAACTCTCATGCTTGCAGTTGTGGACTCTCTCATTTCCTTGGTATGGTGGTTGTCAATCATCATCTCCTTGTTAGTTATCATGGATGATTCCATTGAACTTGAGAGTAAGTGTTGCAACTCCTCTGAGGCTCCAGGTCCAGCTGGCACATGGACAGCCCAAAGATTCCAGTCTCTTGGATGTACACCTACAAAATCCAGCACCAAGTATAGGTTTAAATAGATGGAACAGATGGGCTATGTGAAGGGAAACCATGACTGAGTCCAACTCTGTCACTCTCAGGAGCACAAACTCCAAAGTAGGTCCCACTGGCAAGGCACCAAACTCCAGAGTTATCTACTCTGACCATAGGACCTGGGTGTCTCCAGAGCCCTCAGGAGCCCCACTATTTGGGGGTAGTATCCACTTTGGCAGTCTATGAGATCCTGCTGAGATGTGCATAAGTGTTACCTCTGGGATGGCCTCCCAACTCACTTTGAAGTCTCTTAACCGTATAAGCTAATTTGTGTTTACTTTTTCACCCTTATATTTGAGGTATTTTTTCAGTTGCATTGCTAGTTGGTGCTTGGTAGTAATCCCTCAGTGCCATGGAGGCTCATCCTCAGGACTCATGTCCCATGCTGGTGGGAAGATAATGCATTTATATGCTGAGTTTGCTTAGAGAGAGTACACATTTGAGCAACAAGGAGGCTCTCCGGAGGCAACTTTTAGGCACTCCACAACACTAGGCTAAGTTTCTATTTCAAGAGCAAAAGATCATAAGCATAGTCATCAATATCAAGGGCCCATCGGTGCATCCTCCTCCTTTACCAGTCATTGGCCATGTACTTGGGGGACTGTTGCTGCTCCATTAGAGAATGTGGCAGAGCTCTCCAGGATGTGAATTCAATATTTTCTCAGTTATTGTGTGAGTCTCCACCCACTGTGACAATGCCCCATGAACATTTGAACATATTTATATATCTTATATGTATGCCCAGGTGAACTTCCTGCCATGTATCCCCCATCACTGACACCCCACACCAATGATTCTCCCCTGTCCCAGTTGTAACCCTTCTGTGATCCAAAGCTTCTTCAGAAATGAAGCCAATAAAAGAGCCAAATACAATTAATAGGAAAATAAAATAATAATGATAAATTTAAATATAAGAAATAAAATACATACAAATTTAAAAAAAATAAAAATTAAAAGATTAGTAGGTCAAAAAATAATGAAAAATATTAAAAAAAATTTTTTTTGACATTTTGCCTCTCATCACTGCAATATCTGGTGTCTTGTATGCACAGTGACATTTTCTTCCATTTATTCCCCAGTGTCTTACTTTTATTCATTTTGTTTTCATTTGTGTGTAGGTACCACGTTTTTTAATCCATTTATTTGTTGATGGGCATTTGGGTTGATTCCAACTTTTGGCAATAGTGACTAATGCTGCTATGAACATTGGTATGCATATGTCTGTTTGTGTCTCTGCTTTCAACTCTTCTGGGTATATACCCAGCAGTGGAATTGCTGGATCATCAGTTTTTTGAGGAATTGCCAAACTGTCATCCACAATGCCTGGACCATTCTACATTCCCACCAGCAGTGGATGAGGATTCCCATTCCTCCACATCCTCTCCAACACTCAAAGTCCTCTGTTTTTCTAATAGCCACCTGTCTAATGGGTGTGAGATGGTATCTCATTGTAGTTTTGATTTGCATTTCCCTAAGAGCTAGTGATGTTGAGCATCTTTTCATTTGCTTTTTAGCCATTTGTATTTCTTCCTTGCAGAAGTGTCTTTTCAGGTCGCTTGCCCATTTTTTAAATCGGTTGTTTGGCTTTTTATTTTTGAGATGTATGATTTCTTTATATATGCTGGATATTAGGCTCCTATCAAATATATGGTTGCCAAATATTTTCTCCCTTTGGGTAGGCTGCCTTTTCACTTTTTGATAATGTCGTTTGAGGTGCAAAAGTTTATAATTTTGAGGAGATCCCATTTATCTATTTTTTCTTTTGCTCCTCATGCTTTGGGTGTGAAGTTCATGAAACCATTTCCTATTACAAGGTCCTGTAGATGCTTCCCTACATTTTCTTTCAAGGTCTTTATGGTCTTGGCTCTTATATTTAGATCTTTGATCCATCTTGAGTTGATTTTTGTATAAGGTATGAGATGGTGTTCCTCTCTCATTCTTTTGGATTTGGGTGTAGCAGTTTGGGCAGTTTGATGTAATTATGAATTTCAAAAATAGATATTGGCTTATGCTTGTAAACTGGTCTGTTAATCTGGGCATAATTAGGTTATGTTTAAGGCATTAACTGGCCACATCAGTAGGATGTTGAGCCCCGCCCCTTGGTGGGTGTGATCTCAAGTATAAAAGACATTGCAAAGGACAGGGTTGAAGAAGTTTTGATGTTGGAATTCTGGTGAGGAAGGAGTGAAGGTCCTGGGATAGAGGCGAGCCATTCTCCTGAGAGTTCACAGCCGGCCTTGTGGAGGAAACAGAGGAACTAAGCCTGGAGAGAAACACAGCCCCAGGAAGAGAGGAACCCAAGAAGCCTGAATCCTGGCAAACGTCGGCAGTTGTCTTCCTCCAACATGTGGCAATGGACTTTGGTGAGGGAAGAAAAGTATGCTTTATGGCCTGGTAACTGTGGACTTCTACCCCAAATAAATACCCTTTATAAAAACCAACCAATTTCTGGTATTTTGTATCAGCACCCCTTCGGCTGACTAATACAATGGGTATCCAGGTCTCTAAGCACCATTTGTTGAAGAGGCCCTTTTTTCCCAGATAAGTAGACTTGATGGCCTTGTCGAATATCAGATGACTGTTAATGTGAGGATTTATATCAGAACTCTCTATTCAGTTCCATTGGTTGGTAAGTCTATCCTGCTGCCAATACCATGCAGTTTTGACCACTGTAGCTTTGTATATGTTTTAAAGTCAGGTAGTGTGATACCTCCAATTTCATTTTTCTTTTTAAATATGTCTTTGGTGATTTGGGGCCTCTTACCTTTGCAAATAAATTTTGTAGTTAGTTTTTCCAATTCATTAAAAAATGCTATGTTGATTTTTATTGAGAATGCATTAAATCTGTAGATTAGTTTGGGCGGGATAGACATCTTAATGATGTTCAGTCTTCCTATCCATGAACAGGGAATATTCTTTCTTTTATTTAAGTCTTCTTTGATTTCCTTTAACAGTGTTGTGTAGTTTTCTGTATATAAGCCATTTGCATTTTTAGTTAAATTTATTCCTAGGTATTTGATTCTTTTAGTTACTGCTGTAAATGGTATTTTTTTAAATTTCCTCCTCAGATTGCTCATTATTGGTGTACAGAAATTACTGATTTTTGAGCATGGATCTTATAGCCTGCGACTTTACTGAATTCATTTATACATTCTAGAAGCTTTGTTGTAGATTTCTCAGGGCTTTCTATGTATAGGATCATGTCGTCTGCAAATATTGAAATTTTTACATCTTCCTTTCCAATTTGGATGCATTTTATATCTTTTTCTTGCCTCAGCATTAGAGCAAGTACTTCTTAGACAATGTTAAATAGGAGCAGTGATAGTGTACATCCTTGTCTTGTTTCCAATCTTAGAGGAAAAGCTTTTAGGATTTCACCATTGTATATGATGCTAGCTGTGGGTTTTTCATTTATACCCTTTAACATGTTCAGAAAGTTTCCTTCTATTCCTATCTTTTGCAGAGTTTTTATCCAGAAAGTTTGCTGTAGTTTCTCAAATGCTTTTCTTAGTCTATAGAGATGACCATATGATTTTTTTTTCTTTCAATGTGTTTATTTGGTATATTACATTGATTGATATTCTTACGTTGAACCATCCTTGCACACCTGGGTTGAAACCCACTTAGTCATGGTGTATAATTCATTAGACGTGTTGTTGAATATGATTAGCAAGTATTTTGTTGAGGATTTTAGCATCTAGGTTCATAAGAGAGATTGGTCTGTAATTTTCCTTTCTTGTGGCATCTTTGGCTTTGGTATTCGGGTAATTTTGGCATCATAGAATGAGTTAGGCAATGTTCCTTCTAGTTCTATTTCTTGGAAGAGGTTTAGCAGGATTGGTGTTAGTTCTTTCTGGAATGTTTGGTAGAATTCACCTGTGAAGCTGTCTGGTCCTGCGCTCTTCTTAATTGGGAGGTTTTTGATGACTGATTCTTTCTCTTTACTTGTAATTGGTCTGTTGAATTCATCAATTTCTTCATTCATCAATGTAGGCTGCTTGTGAGTTTCTTGGAATTTGTCCATTTCTTCTAAATTATCCTTCTTGTTGGCATATCATTTTTAAAAGTATCTTCTTATGATACTCTTTATGTCAGTGGGGTCAGTGGTGATATCCCCTTCCTCATTTCATTTTTTGTGAATTTTATCTTCTCTCTTTTTTTCTTTGCTAGTCTAGCTAAGGGTTTGTCAATTTTATTGATCATCTCGAAGAACCAGTTTTTGGTTTTGTTTATTTTCTCCAGTGCTTTCTTATTTTCTATTTCATTTAGTTATGCTCTGGTCTTTGTAATTTCCTTCTTTCTACTTCATTTGGGGATAGTTTGCTATTCTTTATCTAATTCTTCCAGGTATGCAGTGAAGTCTTCGATTTTAGCTCTTTCTTCTTTTTGATGTAGGCATTTATGGCAATGAATTTCCCTCTCACTAAAGCTTTTGCTGCATCCCATGGGTTTTGATATGTTGTCTTGTCATTTTCATTCGCTTCAAGGTAGTTATTATTTCTTTTGAGATTTCCTCCTTGGCACACTGTTTGTCTAAGAGTGTGTTGTTTAACTTCCATATCTTTGTGTCTAATCTGGTTCTCTGGCCCTTACTGATTTCCAATTTCATTCCATTGTGGTCAGAAAAATTACTTTGTATAATCTCAGTCTTTCTGAATTCAATGAGCATTTTTTCTGTGGCCTAGTATGTGGTCTATCTTGGGAATGATCCATGTGCACTTGAGAAGAATGTATATTCTGCTGTATTTGGGTGTAGTGTTCTGTTTATATCTATTAGATTCAGATCCTCTAATGTATTAATCAAAGTCTTTGTTTCTTTATTTATTCTCTGTCAAGATGTTCTGTCTAATGATGATAATGGATGATAATGGTGTATTAAATTTCTCCACTATAATTGTAGACACCTATTTCTCCACTTAGTTTATCCATTGTTTGTCTCATGTATTTGGAGGTTCCTCGGTTAGGTGCATAAATGTTTATGATTGTTCTTTCTTCTTGAAAGATTACTCCTTTTACTAATATATAGCATCCGTTTCTGTCTCTTACAATAGTATTGCATTTAAATTCTATTTTGTCCAGTATTAGTATAGCTACTCCTGCCCCTTTTGGGTATTGTTTACTTGTAAATTGTTTTCCAGCCATTCACTTTCAGCTTTCTTGAATCCCTGCATCTAAGGTGGGTTTCTTATAGCCAGCATGTAGATGGGTCATATTTCCTTATCCATTCTGCCAATCTGTGTCTCTTGACTGGTGATTTTAATCCACTAACATTTAGTGTTATTACTCTCAAGGAATTACTTACATTAGCCATATTTTCTTTGTATTTATGCATGTCATATATTTCTTTTATTTCTCTTTTTGTCTTTTTAGTTGTTCTTACACTGTCCTTTAACTCTCTCTCTCCTGTTTTTTCTTTTCAACCTGCAGAACTCCCTTTAGTATTTCTTGAAGGGTAGGTCTCTTTTTGGCATACTCTCTTAATTTCTGTTTATCTCAAATATTTTGAACTCTCCATCATTTTTGAATGTCACATTTGCTGGATGGAGAATTCTTGGCTGGAAGTTTTTCTTTTAGTACCTTAACTATGTCATACCACTGCCTTCTTGCCTCCATGGTTTCAGATGAGAAATCAGCACTTAATCTTATTGAGCTTACCTTGTATGTGATGGTTTTCTTTTCTCTTGCTGTGTTCAGTATTTTCTCTTTGTCTTGAGCATTGGACAGTTTGATGAGTATATGTCTTGGAGTAGGCCTATTGGGATTTATACTGTTTGTGTGCACTGTGCTTCTTGGATATGTACATCCATCTCCCTCAATAGGGTTGGGAAGTTTTCAGCCCTTATTTCCTCAAACACTCCTTTTGTCCCCTTTCCCTTCTTTTCTCCCTCTAGGACGCCTATAATGTGTATGTGTGTGCATCCCTAAGTCCCTGCTGGATTTTTTCTATCTTTTTATCTATCTGTTCTACTACCTGTTTGATTTCAGATGTACTGTCTTCCAGATTGCTAATTTTTTCCTCTGCCTGTTCATATCTGCTGTTATGTGCTTCCAGTGTCTTTTTGAGTTCTTGGATTGTGACATTCATCACCATCAAATTTGTTATCTTTTTATGTATGTTTATAATTTTTTCAGTATGTTCTCCCAGTGTCTTCTTAATATCCTTAATCTCTTCCTTCATTTCATTAAATTGGTCCATGATATTTGTTTGGAGAGCTTTGATTAGTTGTCCAGTGTTCTGCATCTCTTCCTGGTTTTTAGTTTGTTCATTGGACTGGGCCAGTCTTCCTGTTTCTTTCTATGGTTTATAATTTTTTATTGCCCTCTTGTCATCTTTTTATATTGATGGGTTTATTTAGTTGATTAGCTTCTCTTTATACTCTAGGGTTTTATTTAATTGCTATTTTTGTGTTTGTGCTAAGTTTTCTCTTTGACATTTTGCTCTTCTTATTCAATTTCTTTGCTGTTGTCTATGTTCTGATTACTTGTTTTGGCTTCTCTGTGTCTTTGACACTTATTCTTCTGGGAGTTGGTAAACAGTGTCCTTGTTTGCTATGCCCCAAAGCAGGTCACCACAGCAGCTTCTGGCTTTTTCTTTGTTGTTTCAGTGAGAGCTAAGCCTTATCTGCCTACCTGATTGGCCATGTTCCAACAATATTCCCCATTATTACATTATGTTGATGAATTCTCAAATACTAAAGTAAACTTGCAATACTGAGGTAAATGAAAATTCTTTATGATGGAGGTTTGAATTTGTTTTGAAAAATTTTAGTTTTTATCTCTGTAGCTACAGTTAGTTAGTGAGAAACATAAGTCGTTGATTTTTCTTTCTTACATCTTTGCCAGATTTTGGTTACAAAATTATATTGGCTTTGGAAGACAACCAGCAAGATGGCAGCAGTGTAGAGAGCCCAGAGAATCAGCTTCTGCTACGGGGCAGCTTGTGATCACCCACAACTAACTAGAGTACTTATTTGGGGGCTGCAGGTGACCAGAAGTGCATCCTGCAACATCCTTGAAAGAATGGAAGGAGGACACTGTCCATCTGCAGGGAAGATTCTTAAGTAGAACACTCCATGCCAAGGAGGTCGGTGCCCATTCTCCACTGGAGGCACAAGCTGCCTCGGGAGCTGTTCTGCGGCTGGAATTGAAACTCCACTTCCCAAAACGGGGCAGGAAGAGATGGTTGGGCACCAACTTCAGCTATTGATTAGTAAATTCAGCGGGTTGAAGTAGAATCCTAAGAACAGCTAAAGTTTGAACCTGTCCCAGCTAGAAAGAGTCCAGTAGCTGCTATCTTAACTCTGCGCCTGACATGAGGGGAAGCGGGGCTAACTGAAAATCACAGTGCTGGTAGGGACTGGCTTTTTTCCATCTATATCAGATTGCAGCTCTAGCATAAGGCCCAGGCCCACCTGGGGAAGGAAGGAAGCTGGGGGTTGCTGCAGCAGCCTCTCCGGGAAATTACAGGCCATGCTGCAGAGGCCGGTGATCATCCTACTTTGGCAGCGCAAGCCACCCCAGGAGCTATTCTGTGGCAGGAAATGGAAGCTCTATTTCCCCCAAACAGGGGAGGAAGAGACAGTTGGTCACTGATTTCAGCTACTGATTAGTTAATTCGGCTGGCTAAATAAAGTATAACCCTAAGAACAGCTAAAGTTTGATCTGCCATTTTCACACCACCCCCAGCATGAGGGAAGCTGAGCTGACTGAAAATCACAGTGACACTAGAGACCAGTTTCTTACACCCAGATTTGCCTGCAGCCCTAGCCTAGGTTTCAGCCCCACCTCTAGCAGGGAGGAAGCTGACAGGACCTGCACCAGCCTATCCAGGTAACTGCAGGTATATTTAGCTGGCACAGACTGAATAATTGGAAATCTACTGGGGCAACTGTGGTAATCTTGAACCTGCACTGCATAGATTGCTGCCCACACCTGCAGCTCCATCCCTGCCCCAGGCAGAGGAGAAAGGAGCGTGAAGCTTCATCAGTATCTCTGGGCAACTACATTCTAGACCTGCATAACTTGGATTATTCCACACAGCTGTGGCTCTACCCCTACCCGTGGCAAAGGAGAAAGTGGGGAGAAGCTTCATTGATCTTTGGGGCAATGAGGGTAGCTTGAGCCTCCACAGCTTATAGCACCAACTACATCCTTGGCTCCTACTACACAACCAGCAAGGGAGAAAAGGCAGGAAGCCCTAAACTAAAGGGAAAAACTGCACCCAGAATAAATACTCTAGTAAGCCAGATGCCAAGACACCACCAAAAAATTACAATCCACACCAAAAAACAGAAAGATATGGCCTAGTTAAAGGAACAAGGTAAGCCTCCAGATGACATAAGGGAGTTGAGACAACTGATCATAGATGTTCAAAAAATCTCTTTAATAAATTCAATGAGATGGCTAAAGAAATTAAGGATATTAAGAAGACATTGGATGAGCACAAAGAAGAATTTGAAAGCATACATAGAAAAATAGCAGATCTTATCGGAATGGAAGGTATAATAAATGAAATTAAAAATGCACTGGTATAACCAACAGTTTCTTCCCTCAGATCTGTCAGTATTTGCTTCATATATTTTGGTGGCTGTGCTTTTAGATGCATATGTTTTTATATTTTTCCCTTTACCAATGTATACTGACCACTTTTGTTCCTTATAACTGATTATGACTTAGAATTAATTTAATCTGATATTGATAAAGCTCTGCCACCTCTCTCATTTTTCACCACTTGCATTGTATATTTTTTCCATCCCTTAACTTTCAAGCTATTTACATCTTTGTATTTAAGGTGAGTCTCTTGCAGAATGTATATATTTGGATCATGTTTTTTTATCCATTTTGCCAATCTCTGCCATTTGACTGGAAAGTTTAATGCATTTACATTAAAACTCACTACTTACAATGAAGGAATTTCTTCAGCAATATTCCTATTAAAAAAAAAAAATGCACTGGAATCATATAATAGCAGATTTGAGGAGGCAGAAGAAAGGATTTGTGAACTTGAAGAAATGGCCTCTGAAAGTGAACACACAAAAGAACAGACGAAGAAAAGCTTGGAAAAAGTTTAACAAGGTCTCAGGGAACTAAAGGATAGCAAAAGATCTGCAAACATATGTGTCTTGGGTGTTCCAGAAGGAGAAGAGAAGGGAAAAGGGGCAGAAGGAATATTTGAAGAAATAATGGTAGAAAATTTCCCAAACCTATTGAAGGACATAGATATCCATGTCCAAGAAGCACAACATACTCCCATCCAAAAAATCTGAATAGGTCAACTCCAAGACACATACTAATCAGAATGTCAAATGCCAAAGACAAAGAGAGAATTCTGAGAGCAGCAAGAGAAAAGCAATGCATAACCTATAAGGGATACCCAATAAGATTTAGTGCCGATCTCTTGTCAGAAACCATGGAGACAAGAAGACTGTGGTATGATATATTTAAGATACTGCAAGAGAAAGTCTTCCAGCAAGATTGTCTTTCAAAAATGAAGGCGAGTTTAGAATATTCACGGATAAACAGAAACTGAGAGAGTTTATAACCAAGAGACCTGCCTTGCAGGAAATACTTAAAGGTGTGCTACAGCCTGAAAAGAGAAGAAGAGCATCTAGAAATGAAGATTGTATCAATAAAAGTAACTAAAAGTGTCAAAAGAGTGGTGAGAATAAAATATGACAGATAAAACCCAAGTATTCAGGAATAAAGTTAACTAATGATGTAAAGCACTCATGCTCAGAAAACTACAACTCATTGTTAAAAGAAATAAAAAAAAAAGACCTAAATAATTGGAAGAACATTCCATGCTCATGGATTGAAAGACTAAATATCATTAAGATGTCAATTCTACTCAAATTGATATACAGATTCAATGCAATCCCGATAAAACTTCCACCAGCATTTTTAAAATAAATTGAAAACATGATTGTCAAATTTACTTGGAAGGGTAAAGGGTCCTGAATTGCAAGAAACATCTTACAAAGGAAAAGCAAAGTTGGAGGACTCTCATCTCTGGACTTTATGTTGTATTACCTAGCTACAGTGGTAAAAACAGCATGGTATTGGTATAAAGACAGACACATAGACCAATGGAACCAAAATGATGGTTAAAAAACAGACCCTCACATCTATGGTCAAGTGATTTTTGACTAGCCTGTCAAACCCACCCAGCTCGGGCAGAAAAGTCCATTCAACAAATGGTGCTGAGAAAACTTGATACCCATAGCAAAAGAAGGTAAGAGGACACCTATACAAAAATTAACTAAAAATGAATCAAAAACCTAAATAGAAAAGCAAGAACCATAAAGCTTCTAGAAGAAAATGTAGGAGAATATCTTCAAGACCTGGTGGTAGATGGTGGATTCTTAAAGGAGATAAGAGGAGGACTGAGATGGACTACTGATATTTAATGTATGTAGAAGTTTTAATTAATTTTACTGCAAAAGTGTGGAAATGTACAGAGTTGATGGTAACACATTATAGTGAGTAATAGCTGGTTTATAAATGGGGATGTGGCTGAAAATGGTAGTCTAGGGATGTAAATGCCAATTGACAGAAAGCTTGAGAATAATCTAGGGACTGAATCGCACAGTAAACTCAAAGGTGGATGAGAATAGTAGTTGATGGTACAGATGCAAGAGTGTCCTTTGTGAGCTAGAGCAGGTGTACACAGCAGTATTGCAGGGTGGTGGGAATGTGGAGAAGCATGGGAAAAATACAACTGGAGTGACCTATGGAGTGTGGTTATCAGTAATAATGTAATATTCTTGCATCTATGCCAAAGATGTACTGTGATGATAATGGGGTAGTATGGCAAATGTGTTCCAAATGTATGCTGTGGACCTGGTCATAATCAGATGCTATTATCTCATAATCTGTAACAAATGTTCCACCACCGTGTGGTGTGTTGATAGAGGGGTGTTGTTTGGGAATTCTGCACATGTGCTTGATTGTTTTGTAAGTTTACAACTTTTGTCATAAAAATATATTTAAAAAATAATAATAGGGTGGGTTGGGGGAAAAATAGACCAAATATAAGGTAAGGACTATAATTAGTAGTAAGATTTTGACACTATTCTTTCATAATTTGAACAAATGTCTCATGACAATGCAAGGTGTTGGTGGAAGGTTGATGTATGGGACCCCTGTATGACGCTATGAATGTTTGCTTTGTAAGTTCACAACTTTTACTATACATTTATTGTTTATGTATGTTCATGTATAAATTATATAAATAATAATAATAGGGTGCGTTGAGGGAAAATACTTTGGTTAGTAGTAATATTTTGAGGATGCTCTTTAATCATTAGTTAAAAATATTTCACAACAATGCAAGGTTGTGGTAGGGTGATATGATGATTTATGAGAGCCCTGCATGATGTTATGTATGTTTGTTTAACAGCTATTACTATACACTTATTGTTTATGTTTGTTCATGTATTAGTGATTGTTTCAATACATTAAAAAATAAAATAAAATAAAATAAAATTATATTGGCTTTGTAGAATATGTAGAAAAGTGTTTCCTATTTTACTGCTCCCCAAGAGATTTTCTGTAAGATAGATGCTTTTTTTTTTTTTTTTTGCAACATTAGGTAGAATTCACCTGTGACTTTGGGCCTGGGCCTGGAGTTTTCATTGAAGGGAAATTTAATTTATGATTCTATTTTTCTAACAGTTGTAAAATTTTTCAATGTTCTCTTTATTCTTCATTCAAACTTGAGAAATATATACATAAAACCTCTAAACTTTCTAATTGACCAGGATGACTTTTTAAAAATCATATAATCACCTTTTAATGTCTGTGTGTTCTGTAGTGATGTGCTTTCTTCTTCCCTGATATTTCATTATAGTGCCTTCCTTTTTTTCTGTGATGAGTATTGTCAAGAGCTTTTTTATCCTTCTATATTTGGTCCAACTTTCTCCTCTTTTTTAAAGTTTTTATAAAGTTCATAGACAACTACATTTTAGCTTAATTATTTTCTAATATTTGTGTTGAAATTTATGTTTTCTCTATATGCAGTTTTGCAGCTTACAATATGCACTAATTTCATTATTAATCATTTCAATGTTATCTAATGTAAGTTGTTATTTCTTTAAACCAAGGTTTAATTAGAAGTGCATTTCTTAATTTCCAAGCATTTGGAGAATTTCTAATTATCATTTTTTAAAATTACAGCTTAATTTCTTGTCAGAGGAAATGATGTATGGTTTTAATTCTTTGAAAGTTGTTGAGACTTATTTTAAGGGTTCAGCATTTAGTCAATTGTTGTAAATGTTCCATGAATGTTTGGAAAGAAGTTATATTCTGAAATTGTGTAGAAAAGCTTTTATTTTATACTGCATCATTGAATTTTCATAATGGGATCTTTGTTTTCTTCTTATAAAAAGCTCAATTAGTGTTCTGTTTTGTTTTGTTTGGTATAGATCTGGGTTAAGAAATTGTTGATAGTTTTGGTTTTCTTAAAATATCTTTATCTCACGTATTTAAAAGATATTTTCCTCAGTGTGGTATTTCTGATTTGCAGGTATTTCATTCAGTACTTGGAAAACACTATTCAGTCTTTGGACAGTCAAAGTTTCCTTTGAGATGTCAGTTGCCTGTCTCATATTTTGCACTTTTCCAAATAATATACCACTTCTCTCTCATACAGCTACCATCTTCAGCTGCTATTAAGATTGTCTCTTTGTATTTGGGTTTTGGAAGTTTGACTATGAAATTATCTATGAAAATTATAAAAACTTAAAAAAGAAGAGAAAGTTGGACAAAATATGGAAGGATAAAAAGAAAAGACAGGCTAAGAATTTATGAAAGAAAAGGTGTGCTATTTTTTGTGTTCTTGCTGCTTAAAGTGTGATGAGATTCTTGAAGATTTAGATTTGCATCTTTCATCAACTTCATAAAATCCTTAGTCTTTATTTTTATCACATTTTTATATATTCTACTCCATTTAATCTTTCATCTTCCTCTGGGATAGAACTTCCTCCATTAGTCCCTATGTCTCTTACTCTGTTTTCCATATTCTTAATCCATGTGATCCTTGGGATGTATTCTGGATATTTTCTTTTGATCTTTATTCTGTTTGAAAATTTATTATTCACCTAGCTCTAATCTGCTGTTAAATAGAGCCAATGAATTTTACTGCTTTTCACTTGTAAAATTTCCAAAGTGTCCTTCTTTAAATTTTTTGGTTGTGGACTAAAATCCTCAAATTTGTCCCTTCTTTCTTGAATAGTCTAAGTTTCGCTATTTTAGAGTCTTCTTCTAACAACTTCAGTGTATAGATATGCTATCATGTTTATGATCATGTAAACTTGTCACCAGTGTGCCTGGTTATATTTCATTGATTTCCAGTATGTATGAAAAACTACAGATATATTTAAACTGGATATTTATATCTTCCTGAAAAGAAGACTCATATTTAATTCATGCAGAAGGATAAGGTATTAGTACTTCAGCAGTAATATGAACAGTTTCATAACATTACTAAGAATGTTATTATTTGAAGCTGGTTTATAGATCCTGTGAGGGCCAGGCAATTTCCTAGTCATTCTTTTCTTTTAGACTGTACCTTTAAAGGTTCCACTAAACCCTAGTGTTTACCAGCTACCCTCTCTCACCTCTCACCAAACCTTAATGTATCCAGAAATCCTTTCCATCCGTCTAGATCAAGAGTTGGCAAACTGCATTTTCTTCCACTTAGAGCAGGAGGCAAACCTGGCCTGATGCCTGTCTTTGTAAATGAAGTTTTATTGGAACACAGCCACGCACTTTCATTTAAGTATTGTCTCTTGCAACAAGAGCCGCAGAGTTGAAAAGTCATGATAGAGACCTTATGGCCCATGAAGACTAAAATATTTACTATATAGACCTTCGCAGGAAAAGATTGCTAATTCCAGAATTGACAGTTGACCATAACAGAAAGGCAAAGAACACAAGTGCTTTGTGGTTTCTCTTGATTTCCTTTATCGCTGATATCTTGTCCCTATATTCCCCACTTCTTTATCAGCACTCTAAAATTTTGAAACAGAAAGTTTGGCGTTGCTTTTTAAAAATATTATTATTGTTATGAGGCTAACATCTTTATTGAAATTTATCATTTTCAAGTCAAGAAATGTTGCCAGCTATCACAGAAGCCTCTTGAAGTGCCCTGTTCCCAGTCAACTCTTTCCATTTCCTTTAAGGGAATATTATCCTGAATTTAATAATCACTGCCTTACATTTCTTTATAATTTTGTTACACAAGTATTCATCCCTACATCCTATACTATTGGCTTTATTTTTTTTCCAAAAGATTTATTCACTTTTCCTGTTTTTTTTTTTTTTTCAATAGGAGAGGCATCCAAATGCATAGTCCAACATTATCCAAAGTGGAAATCTCCTTTCTAGATTGTAAAAGGGGAAACTGAGGGGTAGCTTTATGAAATAGATACTTAATGTGATTTTCCTGTATGTAAAGCATGATACTAAAATCCGTTAGATATTAAAAAGACAAATCTATTTTTAAATTATGAAGTGATAATATACTATGCATTATTTTTTCCTCTCACAATAGGCAGTGTGTCAGCCAGACCACTGCAAAGAGTCTCTATATGCCCCATCAATATTCTTGGGAACATTCTGTCCAATCCTGTTAAATTCAGCTACCAATATTTGCATTTGTGTACCTGAGGACTCTTTTTCCCACTAGCAATCTTCTGTGGAAAGCAATACTGTCCACATGTAATTAGTCCAGATATTTAAATCCAGAAAAGCATCCCTTAACTAGTGATTTAGTAATTGGTCTAAAATTACTCCAGTTTCCTTCTCCCCAGGCTGTGATAATCCCTAGGTATGGCATTTGCACTGTTTCCCAAATTTTCCCCATAGTACTGAGCTCTAGTTGTCCACAGTGTTAGTGGGTTAATGAGGAGCACATTACTGACTGACTATCATTGCTTCACTGTGTCACTTCCTCACATCCCTAACAGTGTTACCTTCCTTTCTCAAATCACTTGCACTTGAATCCTAGTTTTAGGGTCCACTTACAAACACTGTAATTTTGCATAAACTATCTTATATTTGTCCCAGTTTACTCAACTGTAAAATGCAGATACAAAATAATATATTTCACCATTTTGCTCTAAGCTTTAAATGAGTTGAGCACGTAGGACAGAACTTGACTTATTTTAAGCACTCAATATGTAACTTCTAGTCTTATTATTTATTGACCTTACTTTTATGGGTGCCAAGTGCTCAGTATACAGTGTCTGTATAATTTTTTCAACAACCTTAGACTCATACTTAGAGGTGTGAAGTAACTTGCCTGAAGTCTCAAAGCAGATTTGAAAATGGAAGCTGAAGCTATGTCACTCCAGAATACTTACTCTTAAATAAAGACTTTTAGCATCATTTTTAAAAATTTCATCTTTGATACTAGCAAATTGACTGGTAATTTATGAACATCTGGTAATTAAGTAAAACAAGTGTATGTCTATGGAATTTTGATATTATTTATGAATTCCAAAAAGAGATATCGATTATGTTTGTAAACTGGCCTGTTCCTCTGGGTGTGATAACCATTTAATTGTATTAGATTCAGCTGAGACATCTGATTAAATTATGTTACGATTAGGGCTTTGATTCAACCATGTCATCAGAGTGTGAGTCAGTGTTGAGTCCCAGTCCACTTGGTGGGCTGATGTAATGGATTCTCACACAGAAGTAGACACACAGAGAAGTAGATACATAGAAAAAGACATGGCACAGGAGAGAACTTAGTTTTGATTCTGGAGACCTGGGAAGAGAGATGAGCCTGATAGTGTTCAGCTGACCTTGTGAAGAGACCAGAGCAGCTGAGACTGGAAAGAAAGGAGCCCCTGGAAGAGAGACAAACCCTATGCCAGCCTACAGCTGAGATCAGAAGAAACTGGACCCATGGAGCCTTAAGAGGAAAAAGGAAAGCTGAACCCTCACAAGTATCAGCAGCCACCTTGCATCAACATGTGGCAACAGACTTTGGGTGAGAAAGTACCTCTTATGTTACCTTGAGTAGGACTCTTTAGGGCCTTGTAACTGTAAGCTTCTACCCCAAAGAAATATCCTTTATAAAAACCAACAGATTTCTGGTACTTTGCTTAGCCCCCCTTTGGCTGACTAATACAATGTCTGGCATAAATAAAAAGAATTTTTGAATTTTAGTATGCACAAGATCCACTTAGGGGACTTTGAAAAAGTAGATCCCAAGTCCCACACCTACAAATTCAGATTCATTTGGTATGGGATGATATGTATATTTTAACAAGTACTCAAACTGTTTCTAAAGCAAGTGATACAAGGAACACAAAAAATATAGAGATAATTAAATTTAGATATTTTCTTACTATGAGATGGCAAATACTAGGATTACATTAAAGGACCAAAAGGGCATAAATGCCTTTGTCTTCTAGTACACACTTGGTAAAATTGCAACACATAATCTCAGCACATCATATTAGCCACAGGGAAACTACAATCTATAAAAGGTGGAGAACTAATCTGTGTTGACATTAATAGGTTAAGGAGGCCTCATTAGAATGAGACATTAAGACAATGTTTAAAGGTTTTAAAACTGGGATTATTTGAATCTTTTGTAAAAAGAGGTTGTTTACCCTTATATTGGCTGGACTTTATCGTTTCAACCTCCATAAAACTTAAGGAAAAGGCACTTTTTAAGCACCTTGCTTACAGTTACCACATGGAAACAATGGGAGGTTCAGCCACTGTGCTTTATGAATGCAGGGAGAAATAGCATTAACTGAGACAGGATGGGATGTTTGGTCTCATGTTCTGTACTGTGGTCAATTGTATACATTAAAATGTGGCCTTAAGGTTCTAAGAATAAGTACAAGCAACAAAAGAAAAATAGATGAATTGGACTTCATTAAAATTAAAAGCACTTGTGTATAAAAGGACTTTATCAGGAAAGTGAAAAGACAACATAGAGAATGAGAGAAAATATTTGTACATCACATATCTGATATTGATCTAGCATCCAAAATATATAAAGGACATTTGCAACTCAACAACAAAAAGACAAACAACACAAATAAAAAACATGGGCAAAGGACTTATACAGACATTTGTCCTAAGAAGATATACAAATAGTCCACAAACACAAGAAAAGATGCTTCACATCATTAGTTATTAGGGAAATGCAAATTAGAACCACCATGAGATACTACGACATCCCACTGAGATGGCTATGATCGAGAAAATGTAAAATAACAAATGTTGATGAGGATGTGGTAAATTGGTGCCTTCCTAAATTGCTGGTGGGAATGTAAAATCACACTGTTGTGGATAACAATTTTGAAGTTACTCAAAAAGTTAAAGATACAATTACCATATGATCCCATAATTCCAGTCCTGGTATATACCCAGAGAATTGAAAACAGGTACTCAAAGAAGCATTTGTGCACATATCTTTATAGCAGCATTAATCACAATAGCCAAAAGGTGAGAGGAACCCAAGTGTCCTATCAGTGAATGAAAGGATAAACAACTGTGATATGTATATACACTGGAATATTATTCTGTTTTAAAAAGGATGAAGTATTGATACATGCTGCAATGTGGGAAAACCTCACAAGCATTAAGCTAAGTGAAGGAAACTAGATTTTTAAAAATGGCACATATGATATGATTCTATTGATATAAAATGTCCAGAATAGGTTAAATACATTGAGGCAGAAAGCAGATTGGTGGTGGCCTGGGGTAGGTGGAGGTGGAGAATGGGGAGCCACTGCTCCACAAATGTTTTGAAACTACATAGTGGTGGTGGCCACAAAATATTTTGAATGTACAGGGGCCATTTAATAGCCCACTTTTAAAATGGCAAAAAAAGTTTTGATGTGAATTTTGTCTCAGTACGTTATTTTAAAAATTTATTTCAGAATTATTAGGAAGTACCAACTGTTAACATCCCTTCTAGAATTTTCTTGAAAAGTGGGGTTTATTAAAGATGCTTGTACTCCCTAATTCTTTGATCACCCTTCCTAGCTGGAAAGTACCTCTGGATTTCTATAAAGCATTCATTTCCTTTCACTGATAAATAAATGAAATACTGCAGGAAATTCTGTTCCCCTTCTAGTTCCAGAGGGAATGTGTTTTTTCTAAATGAAAACAGCAAATTGCTACATGATTTAAATTGTTACTTTGTACCAAGACATCATTTTGAAATCCTCAAGACTAAAACAGAATTGTATAATGAAAGAAAACATGAAAAACAACTAATGTTTTGAGACTATATTGTGCTTTTCTACCAAATCATCAAATGAATTCTAAGCCTATTCTTGCTCTTTTTCTTCTACTTTTTCTTGTAGTTTGGAGCAAGCATGTTTAAGTCAAACAATAACTAGATTGTGAATGTCTGCCAATTGCTTTCTTTCTTTGCTAACAAACACAATTTTTAGATCCCTGGCTGAGTCAAGTAATTCCTACACTGAATAGAAAAATTAACCCAGGCAAAATAAATTGAAAAAAGGTACAGCTTATATGTAATAGAAAATGTATGAATTTCTATTATACTTTTATATGAGAGTGAGACTTGAAATAAAAAATACAGAGTTATAAATTAATGGATACATGATATGTCACACTTTTTATTTATTAATAAATTAATAATCATTTATTGTTTAGTTTGTGTATCTTACTATTTATATCCACCAACAATCTGTATTCTTGTAAACAATAAATTGCTGAATAGAGTTCAATAACTTGATGATTTTTTTCTTGTATACTCAATACATTTACCAAAAAAAAAAAAAATCAGTTAATGAATAATACTTGGTTCATCTGATACTTTCTGAATCAGTGTATGCTCAAGTTTTACTCTAACACCAGCATAAGGGGCAATGAACTTTGAGATAACTTTATAATTAGGTTCATTTTACTTTGTCAGTAACTAAACCTTTGTGTCCAGTACAAGAAAGAATTATCTTGAACATAATAATTTTCTATAGAGAAAAATGGCATATGCAAATATATTCTTATTTCTATGACCAATAAAGATTTTATGCATTCTTATAATTTCATTATATTAATTAAACTCACAGTATGAAAGAGATAAGGAGATCTTATAGACAAAAGAAACTCAACCTACTTTTTAGAGCAATAGTTTCTCAAATTTGGTCTTGGTGGATTTCATGAAGGTTACTCAGAACTGGATAATGATAAAAAGAGGAGGAGGAAACTAACTTAAAGGTGATACTGTTGGGATTTGAGGCAAAAGAACTAATTTAAACTGACAAAGTAATCAGCATTTTACTGTTGGCATGATGATGATTGGATTTCATTATTTTTTCCTGCTGCAATTCCACATTACTCTATGTTACTGTTGTGTTGAAGAGCGAGATGTTAGGAGTATATACACATGGGGAAAACAAACAACAAACATTTACTAAGTCTTTACAGTGTCAAAAGCAGAGAAATCAACACTGGGGGATTTATGGTTAACTGTCCCCCTCTCTAAATCACAGCACACTAACAATTAAAGAGAAAAACAGAAAGTTCTAATGAAGGTTGCAGACAAGATAGACATTATCTGTGGGTCATAAACATAAAAACAAAAATGGTGAGCAGGCTAAATAGGTGGGCCTCCTGGGCTTTTGATCCAAAAGTAGTATAATAAAGGAGTTAAAAATTGTTTCACTTAAGATAGGAGACTGCTCTTGGTTCATTGAGGAAAGCCAGGGATCATGACTGGACTTCCTCAATTTATGAAGAGAGTAGAAAAAGCACTGGGGATGAATTTCTTTTGGAGCTATGCTTATGGTCCTAGAGAAGAAGGATAACACAGAACATTGAGATAGGTACTCAATAATACTCTTGATGTACAAGAATTAAAGATCACCAGGAACACACATGCAGGCAAACAAAGCTCTATTACCACTTGAGGCAACATGGTAGACTGCAAACTATGGGAACTACAGTGTGTCTCAGAAATAAAGGGTTAGGAGGTGCTGGTTATAAAATTTGGGCTGCCTTAGGTAAATGGAAGAAGGGTTCGAAGCACTGGGGATCTGTGTTGGAGTGGGTGCTGTCAGAAAACACGGTCAATCTAATGACCAGGTGTCAATGATTTTTATCTAGGAGGTTGGAAGAAAGATGTTGGGGTATATTTTCTTTGGAGAAGAAGCAGCTACCTTTCAGGCGACCTGGAAGAGGCAGGTGTTTGGTCATATATGTGGTTGCACTGTGTATTTGCTTTTTTGATTCTTTATTAGAGAATAGTCTTGTTTTTGTCTTGTTACATCACAATCACAGGTATTCCATATCTGATGCTGATATTCTGTGAAAATGCTTATTTTCAGTAAGGGAACATGATAGCATTGATGGTAGGAACTAGACCAGATACCAGATGTCAGCTCTCAGGACTATACTTTTTCTTCCTCATCACCAGGGACAATGCTGATTTGCTAAGACTTGTTCCTACATGGGGGCACACAGGAGTTAGTAGAGGCAGCTACTAAGTCAGAGTTAGGAGAGGGATAGGGAAGTGGAAGGCAAGAAAAACAAAAATAAATATAAATGCGTCTTTTACTCAAACTGTATAGGCAATCTAAAATTCCAAAATCCACAAAGAAATCTAATAAGGAAGGCAAACATATTAGTAATAAAAGAAATACACTTCAAATTATTTTATTAGATAATTTTGAATGAACACTTCCAAATAGATTGGTTTAGACTGTTCAATGATAGAACAAAGTCATAATTTCCTTTGAAAATAACAACATAGTAACATTTTCCAATTCTGGGTATGGCAATAGAAGTTATTTATTTTATTATTCTTTATACAGTTCTGCTTTTCTATATATTTAAAACTCAAAAACAAGTTCTTGAAAACAGCTCTGGAAAAACTGAGCATTTAAAATGGATTTAACAGTTATGAAATAGATCTTTAGGTAGAGCCACCCATTTGTTTGGTTGCTGGGAGGGCTGCTACTATAAATTAACATTGGACTGCTTCCCTGGGTCTAAGGGAGCTGCCTCACTCAAGGAAATGTCCCTCTCCCTGGGGCCAAGCGTGTCCACTGAGTAGTTGAAAAGGGAGTAAAAGGCCTTTCCTTCGTCTCCAACATCTCTGAAGGCACATCTAAGCTACAGAGTTGCCTATGTGGCTCTGTGGCCACAATATCCCAGTTTAACTTCTCCCTCTGCTCAGTGTTGCTTCCCACACTACTTTACAGCTTTTATTCTGGAGATTACCCCTAGACATACTTCTTGAATGTTAAGCGTCTTCTCAGAAATGGTTTCCAGGAAATCTTCTTTAAAAGGAAAACAAAAAGAGTCCACATTCTGTAAACAGAAATGGAAATCTTGTACAGTGAATGTAAATTATTATTAATAGTGTAAAATCATTGAGAAAAAACAACAACAACATCCTGCAACTCCCAGTCTCATCAAGCTCTCCAAATACTAAAAGGAAAAAAAAAAAAAGATTCTTACTCTGAGACTGGTTAATTGTTATCATAAAAAATGTTAATTCATATTTGTTGACTTTTAAAATATGTGAAACAGAAAAATTCAGGGTCTATATTGGTTCTCACTCAGCATGTTCATCCACAAAGTCGTTTTGAGCACATTCTATGTGACAGACACTGTGTTAGTAGGTAGGGATGAAAAATAAATGAAGCAGGCTTGCCTTTAAGGTACTTCACATGGAGTTGAGAATAAAATTTATAAATACATGGTTATTGTGGAAGAATCCAGCAATGATCATAACAGAGACACAGAGTAAAGAATGGCCCACCCAAATTTTTGTTTTAATTTTTAATACAAATAAAGTATATCATTCATAAATGAACAAACAATAAAACATAAACAATACAACCATGAATATCATCATACAAGGCTCCCATACCTCACCTGACCACTAACACCTTGCATGGTTGTGAAACATTTGTTATAAATGATGAAAGAGCATTGTCAAATATTACTACGAAATATAACCTGTATCTTACATTTGGTGTGTTTCTCCCACAACCACCTGATTATTAACAAGCTGTATTAGTATTATGTATTTGTTATAGTTCATGAAAGAATGTTTTCATATTTGTCCTGTTAACCATAATCCATCTTCGTCCACTGTATTCCCTATGTTATACAGTCCCATGTTTGTACAACCCATTCAAAGTGTACACTCAGTGGTTCTTATTTTCATCACAGAGTTGTGCTGTCATCACCTCAGTCAATTTTAGGACGTTTTCATAACTTACATTACTTCTAATTTTCCTGTATATCACCATATACTTAGCACTTTGTAGAAGAAGAACATTTTTATATTTATACTATTAACTAACCAAAATCTTCATCCACCACAGAAATCACTATGTTACACATTCTCTGGATTATTCTCTAGTTTCCTTTCAATTGACATTTACGTCCACATACTACCCCTTTCAGCCACAATCACATTCATAAATAAGCAGTGTTAGTTATACTCACTGTAATATGTTACTATAAACTCTATTCATTTATACACTTTACAATTAACCTTTACGTACATTAAGCATCAGTTCCCATTCTCAACCCACATTTTTTCTCCTAGTAACCTATATTCTAGAGTTTACCTCTGTGAACTTACTCATCATATTTAGTTATATTAGTGAGCCCATACTATATTTGTCCTTTTGTGTCTGCATTATTTTCACTCAACATAATATCCTCAAAGTTCATCCATGCTGTCATATGCAACCCTATTTCATTTCTTATTACAGCTGAATAGTATTCCGTTGTGTATATATATATATATATATATATATATATACCACATTTTGTTTATCCATTCATGGGTTGATGAACACTTGGGCAGGTTCCATATTTTAGCAATTGTGAATAATGCTGCTATGAACATTGGTGTGCAAAATGGCAGTTTGTGTCCTTGCTTTCAGTTCCTTTGAATATATTCCTAGCAACAGGATTGCTGGATCATAAGGCATTTCTATGTTTAGCTTCTTTAGGTACTGCCAAACTGTTTTCCACAAAGGCTGTACCATTCTAAATTCCCACCAACAGTGAAGAAATGTTCCTATTTTTCCACATCCTTTCCAGCACTTGTAGTTTTCTGTTTTTGTTTTTTATTTATATGATGGCCATTCTACATGGTTGAAACGGTATCTCGTGGTTTTGTTCTGCCTTTCCCTAATAGCTAGTGAAGTTGAAGATTTTTTTCTTTTTCTTTTGGGTCATTTGCATTTACTCTTTGGAAAGATGTCTATTTCAAGTCTTTTGCCTATTTTTAAATTGAGTTGCTTGTCTTTTAATCATGAGTTCTATGATCTCTTTATATAACATGGTTATCAAACTCTTATTTGATAAATGGTTTCCAAATATTTTCTCCCATTAATGAGGTGACTACCTTTTGACTTACTTGACAAAGTCCTTTGAAAAACAAAAGTGCTTAATTTTGAGGATGCCCCATTTGTCTATGTTTTCTTTCATTGCTTGTGCTTTGGGTGTAAGGTTTAAGAAACTGGTGCCTATCACAGTATCTTGAAGATATTTCACTACATTTTCTTCTAGTTTTATGGTTGTAGGTTTTATTTTGAGGTCCTTGTTCATTTTGAGTTAATTTTTGTATAAGTTGTGAGATAAGGGTCCTCTTTCCTTGTCTTAGCTATGGATGTCCAGTTCTCCCAGCACCATTTGTTGAATAGATTGTTCTGGCCCAGCTGGGTGGACTTGACAGCCTTGTCAAAAATCACTTGACTATAGAAGTAATGATCTAATTCTGAGTTCTCAATTCAGTTCCACTGTTCAATTTGCCTATATTTATTGCAGCACCATGTTGCTTTTACCACTTTATCTAAGTAATATATTTTAAAGTCAGGAAATGAGATTCCTCCAAATCTTTCTTTTTTAAGATGTGTTTGGCTCCTTGCAGCCCCTTATTCTTCAGACTAAAACCAATAATTGGTTTTTTAATTTCTGCAAGAAAGGCTGTTTGGATTTTTATTGGAATTGCACTGAATCTGCAAATCAGTTTGGGTAGAATTGACATCTTAACAATACTTAGTTTTCCAATCCGTGAACATGGAATGTCCTTCCATTTACTTAAGTCTTCTCCAGTTTCTTTTAGCAATGTTTTGTAGTTTCCTGAATATAAGTTCTTTATGTCCTTAGATAAGTTTATTCCCAAATATTTGATTCTTTTAGTTGTTATAATAAAAGGATTTTTTCTGACTTCCTCCTCAGATTGCACATCAGGAGTGTATAGAAACACTGCTGATGTTTGCATATTAATCTTGTATTCACCCACTTTGTTGAACTTCTTTAATAGTTCTTCTAGATTTGTTGTGGATTTTTCAGGATTTTCCAGATATAGGATCTTATCATCAGTGAAAAGTGACAGTTTTACTTCCTTCTTTCTTATTTGGGTGCCTTTTATTTATCTTGCCTAATTGCTCTAGCTAGAACTTCTAGCACAATATTGAATAGCAGAGGTGACAGTGGACATCCTTGTTTTGTTCCTGATCTCAGTGGGAAATCTTTTAGTCTTTCATCATTTAGTACAAAGCTAGCTGTGGGCTTTTCATATATACACTTTTCCACATTGAGAAAGCTTCCTTCTATTACTATCTTTTTATCAAGAAAAAATGCTGTGTTTTGTCAAATGCCTTTTCTGTGTCAATCAAAAGGATCATATGATTTTTCTTCATCAATTTATTAATGTGGTTTATTACACTAATTGATTTTCTTTTGTTGAACCAGCCTTGCATACCTGGGATAATACCCACTTGATTATGGTGTATAATTTACTAGTTCCTCCAGGTGTGAAATTATATCTTCAATTTTAGCTCTTTCTTCTTTTTAAAGTAAGCACTCAGGGCTATAAATTTCCCTAGCAGCACTGCCTTGGCTATATCCCATAGATATTGATATGTTGTATTATTGTTTTCATTTGTCTCAAGATATTTACTGATTGCTTTTGAAGTTTCTTCTTGGACCCACTATTGTTTAAGACTGCATTATTTCAATTCCATATATATTGAATTTTCTCTTTTTCTATCCATTTTTTATTTCTAGCATCATCCCATTATGATCAGATAAACTGCTTTGAATAATTTCATTCTTTTTAAATTTATCAAGACCTTTCTTGTGACCCAACATATGGTCTACCCTGGAGAAGGATCCATAAGCACTTGAAAGGAATGTATATCCTGCTGTTTTGTGATGTAATGCTCTATAAATATGTTAGGTCTAGTTCATTTAACATATTATTCAAGTTCCCTGTCTTCTCATTTATCCTCTGCCCAGATGTTCTAGCTAATGCTGAGACTGGTGTATTGAATTCTCCAACTATACTTGTACAGACATCCATTTCTCCCTTCATTTCTACCCAGATTATATGCATCAATATTTATTATAGTTATTTCTTCTTGTTGAATTGCCCCTTTTATTAATATATAATGGTCTTCTCAATTAATTATAACAGTTTCACATTTAAAATATATTTTGTCCATATAAATATCATTGCTCCAGATAATTTTTTGGTTATTATTTGTGTGGAATATATTTTTCCTCCATTTCACTTCCAACCTGGTTGTGTCCTACATCTACATGAGCTTCTTGTATACAGCATATAGATGGTTCATATTTTTTATCCATTCTGTCAATCCATGTCTTTTGATTGGGGAATTCAATCCATTAATGTTCAGTGTTATTATGGTAAAGGCATTACTTACTTTGTGCATTTTATCATTTGGCTTTCCTTTGTCATATCTTATTATTGTCTGCCCTTTTAACCTTTAAGTTTCCTTTACTAATAATCTTCATTTCTACACTATTCTCCAAGTCTTTCACCCTTGTTTTTTCCTTTCAGGCTGTAGCACTCCCTTTAGTGTCTCTTGTAAATCTGGTCTTTTGGTAACCTACTCTCTTAGTTTTTGTTTGTCTGTGAAGAATTTAAACTTCATTTTTGAAGGACAGTTTTGCCAGATAAAGAATTCTTGGCTGGCAATTTTTCTCTTTCATTACCTTAAATATATCCCACTACTTTCTTCTCACCTTCATGGTACCTGTTGAGAGATCAGCACTTAGTTTTATTGATGTACCCTTGTATTTGATGCATTTCTTTTCTCTTGCTACTTTCAGAATCCTCTCTTATCTCTGGTTTTGCCATTCTGAATTGTAGGTGTCTTGGAGTATGTTTATTTAGATTCATTCTGTTTGGGGTGCATTGTCCTTCTTGGATATTGATATTTATGTCTTTCATAAAGGTTGGGAAATTTTGGGTCATTATTTCCTCAAATATATTTTCTGCCCCTTTTCTGTTCTCCTCTACTTCTGGCACAATGTCAACATGTATGTTTGTGTGTTTCATGTTGTCATTCAATTCCCTGAGACCCTGTTCTATTTTTTCTAATCTTTTCTCTTTCTATTCTCCTGTTGTTTCAAGTTCACTCAGCCCTCCAGTTCACTAATTCTGTCTTACATCAATCAAAGTTGCTGTTATATATTTCTAATGTATTTTGTCTTTCATTCCCATAAGCTCTTTACTTTTCTTTGCAGGTTTTAAAATTGTTTTTATGCTCACCCAGTATCTTCCTATTTTCCTTATCTTTTTGGTCATATTTTCCTTCAGCTTCTTGAATTTATTTAAGATATTCATGTGATTATCATTGATTAGTTGTCTTAAATCCTGTGTCTTATCAGGATTTGGGGTTTGTTCCTTTGGCCAGGCCATCTCTTCCTCTCTTTTTGGTACAGCTTGTAATTAATTTTTGCTGATGTCTAGGCATCTGAATATGTTGGTAAATTTATTCTGATTGTCTTTTTTCTCTTTTGCCTAGTAGTTTTGTTTCACAGCTTTTCTTTTCTTTTTGTTTCAATTTATTGTAAGTATTTAAAATTGCCCAGCTTAAGTTATCAAAATAGATCAGTGACTCACTAATGGGGTGCAGATCCTCTCCAACGGGTCTGTGATGAGAGGTTCCTAAAAGCAGTTTTTCATCTTTCAGTGTCCTGGCCAGCCAGCAAATGGCACTCATCAACATATCTTTCCATGGAGGTGTTTCTTTCAACCTCCACTTGCCTGTGATTCTGGTCTGGACAGAGCCAAGATTCAAAGTGTCCATTGCTAGCCAAAGTCACTAAAGAGAAACTACACTCTGCCTTCTGCAGCACCCTCCCTCTTCTTAGCGAAGAAGACATCTGCTCCCCTCTCAGTTGGCTGCAGTGAGCCATGGGTTTTATCCATGAGTTTGCCTTGATGGTGGGGGATGGATACCATCCCTGGCTGCAGGGCTAGTAACTTGTGGTTTTTGTTTTTGTTTTTTCTTCTCTCTGTTCTTCACTCTCCTGGAGGATACACAGCACTCTTCTGGTCTGCAGATCCCCAAATCAGCTCCCTTTGACATCATTTTGCCCTTCCTCTATTGTTTTTGTGAGAGAGTTCTGCCCTTCCTACAGACTCCAATGCCATCTCTGGAATGATTCATTTAATCAGAGTTTGCAGAAGGAACTCAAAATGTAGTTGACTTGAAATGACTTTTATTAATATGGGCAATATTCCAGGAATTTATGCAAATATTTGTGTAAGAACATGTCCCCTTTGTTGAGCAACACAATATTGTGTTATAGCTGGTCCTTATGTAGGATAAAGAATGTATGGTAAAGCTCTCTAAGATCAGAATATATAATAGGCAACTATAAGACATAGCTCCACTTATTTCATTTGCATTATTTATAAAATAAAATATTTTGATTGTGTTTACTTTAAACCCCATGCATAATAAATAGATTCTCTTGGAGTTTATGGAGATGCTGGAATATTATGATGTTTAAATGAATTTTTCAAAGCCTTCCTAAATCTTCATAGGCTTGTAAGGTGAAAGAATTAATACAAACAAAATAAATATTCACCATGTTATTCAAAGCCTTTTGTATTAGTCATCCAAAGAAGTGCTGATGCAAAGTACCAGAAATCTGTTGGTTTTTATAAAGGATATTTACTTGGGATAAAAGCTTACAGTTATAAGGCCCTAAAGAGTCCAATTCAATGTACCATAAGAGGTACTTTCTCACCCAACTCAGTTGCCAAATGTTGAAGTAGGATGGTGGGCCTGGTCTCTCCTTCCTTCTTCCTCTTAAGGCTCCATGGGCCCAACTTCTTCTGGTCTCAGCTGTAGGCTGGCATAGATTTGTTTCTTTCCAGGTTTCCTTAGCTCAGCTGCTCTTTTCTCTTCAGCTGCAAACTATCAGTCAAATGGCTCATCTCTCTTCCTGGAGCTGAAGGATCAAAGTTATCTCCTCTGTCATGTCTTTGGAGCTCTCTTTCTTCCTGCACCTTCTTCTGTGTGTCTTCTCCAGTGAGTGTCCATTTGTATAGCCCTATAAACTGAGTTACACCCTACTCACATGGGCAAATCAAAGTCCTAATCTTAACATAATTTAATCAAGTACATCTCAGCTGAATCTAATACAATCAAAGGGTATCTTGTTCAGAGTAACAGACCAGTTTACAAATGTAATCTCCTTTCAAAATTCATAAATAATCTCAAACTGCCACACCCTTGTTGCATTTTCACCTGGAAATTGTAGAAAATATTACATAAAAGAGATCTGAATGAGACATAGGTTTTCCTTAATGTCAGCATGAAGATATAAAGATTTTCTCAATCTTAAATATTGATCAAAAGATTTTAGAATAATTAAAATAATGGAAATATGAAGGAAATATAGAAAATGTATTTATTTTAGATATGTTTCAATAGTTCATTAGGCTTATCCAAGATTATTCAGCCACAAATTATTTGTTCCAGGGCTCATTATATTTTCCAGAAAGTGAATAAAGTTTAATAAAATTCTAATTTACTACAGGGAAAAATTGTGTTTCATTGGATATGATTAAGAAAGTTAATTGAGCATATATGTATCTTCTCCCAAATCCCCAATTTACTGTGTTTAGGAAATAACTTGCCAAATGTTGGTAAACAATATTTTAAAAGTTTTATCACTTCAATATTAATAGCTGAGAAATTAATTAAAAGCTACAGAGAATTACACTGAAAATATTTGCAAAAGTATGCAGTATTCTAACAGTTGATAAAATCAAGAGCGTCATCCTATAAGTAGAGATTCCCCCTAAATTTTTACCTCATCGTACAATAAACTGTTATTTTTTTAAGTTTAAGGGAAAAAAGAGAATATGTACATCCTCCTATATTATTAGTTCATTACATAAATATGATATATATAACTAGTGCCACTACAGTCACGTAATATTTTGAAAAATTGGTGTCAGTTTCCTTTGACGTTTACCTTCTTCTTGCGGCTTTCTCTCTGTTCTCTTCTCTATATGGCCCCCATTGAAAGATTAAGACCCATTCTGATTCAGCTGGCCACTCATTTACTTAAAACGACATCTCCAAAAGGTCCTATTTACAATGAGTTCACTCCCATAGAAATGGATTAAGATTAGAACAGTTTTTATTGGGTACATCATTTAATCTACCACATTATTGCTAAATCACATCTTGGTTTCTAAACACATATCTTGGTTTCCACTTTTTATTCTCCTTTTATGTATTTTGTGGATTTTTTGATAACCTGTGATCATTTAAACATATAAAATCATTTAAAGTAAACACTAACAAAAATGAAAAAACATTCATTAATGAAAATGAATTCATTGCCATAATCATTTAACATTTCATCATGAAACACTGCAGAAAATTGCATGCAGAGCAGGTAGTGAGTGTGTATGTGTGGGTGTTACTCCACTTTATTTGGAACAAGGAGAAAGAATGGTAAATACACACACTCACACACACACACACACACACACATATTTCTCTCTAACCTTTCCAAATAAAATTAAAGGGTGATATGTATCATGTTGTTTGGCCACTAGGTGGCAAATGTTTCAAATTCACTTTGTTCTCTTCGTTGCACTAAAGCAACAGACCAGGTCATAACTTAAATCTTTTTATCCTTAACACTTAATTCAGAATAGGAATATGGTCTTTGCAACATATTCGATATACACAAGATAAATTGTTATAAAGACAATATAGATAATTATAGTCAAAGTAATTATTGAGCACATGTGATATTTTTACATTAACATTATTTTCACATCTTCTATTTTAAGCAGTATTTGTTCAAAATCCTCTGAATTCTACTTTATGTCTTCCCTGCCTCCATTATAACACTATTGTGTAAGAAGAAAATAGAATTTTCCATTTGTAAATGGATGAAGTAAGATTACATCAAATCAAATCATGTAGTGTCTTCTCTGTAGGCCCAGTTCCAGAGACAATCTTTTGGGTCTATGTCTAAATAAAGAGATTCATCTTCTAGATTAGCAGTTTACATGGTTGAAACACATCTCTTGTAGACACAAAGAAACCTGCCTTTCAACTGAGCTCAGACTTCTGATTATCACTTTCAGAGAAGGTTTTGGAGGAAGTTCACCACATACTCCTACATGGAACTAGGGCAGCAAGTTTGTGCATTACAGAAAATTCATAAGTCAGAATGGTAAATATTGGTAAAAATATTTTCAAGTAATATTGAAAATCATAAAATTTTATTTTACAGCAATTATATTCATCAAATTCTGTCTTAAACCTGTTTTATTATTCCCCAAGCCAACTTGTTATTTCAAATTATTTATATCCTCACTTGTGAAAGAGAAATTCATGAATTATCAAATGCAAGGGACTTAAGCAAACCGTTCAATGGGATGCTGAGCACTTTCCATTCTTCAATACATATTACATAATCTGCATTGAAAAATCAAAAGGCCTGAATTCATTTTACATTTTCTTTGAGTTAGGCCTGGCAACCAAGTGTGGCTTACAGTGATAAGCTAACACTTCTGGAGCCGTCAATCCTAGGCAGTAACACCATTGAAGGGTTTAATATTCAAGTCAGAGAGATGAAAAGAAAGCCAACACTACCATGCCTGTTAAATATTTCTGAGGACTTTGGCTTTTGTTTTACTCTTTCTTGATTTGTATGAGGCATTTTCTCTCATATTAAAGTAGAGAAAATCACAACAATTGAAATATAAAGACTATGGTCAACTCTTCTTGTTTAATGAAAAAAAATAATTTTTAAAAACCAGGTAGGTTACAGGACAACATCCAAAATATCCTCTGTCCATTTATCTCAGCATTATGATTCCCCTAATTCTTTCCTTTCTCCAAACCTGCTCTTTCTCTTTACCCAGTCATCAAGCCCCTGATTGATCTTTATATTCCTAATCAATCAATTGCCTTCTGAAATCCCCTGCATTGTATTAATAGTGCAGGACAGGCAAGATAGAGGAAACATTTCAAACACATTCTCCTTGCCAATAACAATTATTTCAATTCTTTGATCAGCATATTGACAATAAAAGACTTCAACACAGGAATTTGGATGACTGAATTTTAGAGTCAAGTGATCTCAGACTATGTGGTAGCACTATCACTTAATAGCTGAGAGCTCCAAGAAAATTATTTAGTAAATTTATATCTCACTAGTTTTAGGTACCTACTGAACCTAAACTTACTGGACACATCTGGAACCTAACTTACAGAGTTGTCATAGGATGAAATAAATCATTGTAAATATGAAGCATTATGCAAAAATTTAAGGTGGCATTATTGTTCAGTCCCCCATCAAAGTAGCTGAGAATACCTAGAAAATATCATCATATAAAATGATATTTTATGTCTCCATAAATGTGTAATTTCTAAACTCAGACCTTTAGTGCTGCTTTTATTTTATGCATATTTATCTCCATTTGACTCTATTATGCATTTTTCCCACTCTCCACATTTACTGAGGTCTGTTAAACAATTCATTTCAATAAAAATTTATTTAGAGTCCTAGGAATTCTGTTTTTCTGCATTGTGTCCTACTGCACTGAGGAAATAGAGGTCATCAAGTATGAATGATTTCATCATGGTTGTATGGGAAAACATTTCTTTACAATAACTCACCTTTATCACTCTTCCCACACTCACTGAAAAAGTTTGACTCTTTTTTATTTTCAGAGAGATATAGATTCTATCTATCTGGTACCTTACTATTTCAAATACATAGTCAATATTTTTTACATCTTCATTTGTTTCCTCATTATTGGATGACCAGTTTAGGCTTACAAACAAATTCAGTTTAACCTTACCATAAGAAAACTACCCCTTAACCTTCATGGCCATTCAAATTATTGTCATTGTACTTTCCTTCCCCTCATTAAATATCTTCTTTTTCAAATTTTTCAAATTTTTGTTTATTCTTTGTAGCAATTTGATGTTGCTTATGAATTCCAAAAATAGATATTGGATTATGTTTGTAAACTGGTCTGTTCCTCTGGGCATACTAGATTGTATAGGATTTGGAGGTTTCACTTTTAAGGCTTTGATTGGGCCACATCAGTAGGACTTTGCATCCCTGCACCCTTGGTGGGCAGGGACTCACAGAGAAAACAACACAGCAGATGAGAAAGTTACAAATTTGATATTGGAGCCCCGAGAAGTAAACACACAGAAGAGCAGATATATGAGGAAGGAGAGAAGGCTCCATTAGACATGGCAGAGGCCCCAGGAAGAGAGCCGAGCTGTTTGCCTGACAGTCTACAGCTGACCTTGTGGAGAGAGCAGAGCAGCTGAGCCTGGGGAGAAATGAGGCCTGGGAGAGAGACAAGATTTATCCCAGCACCCAGGTGATATTGGAAGAAGCTGTGACCACAGAAACTTAAGAGGAAGAGGAAGGCTGAACCATCACAGACATTGGCAGCCATCTTGCTTCAACATGTGGAAACAGACTTTGGTGAACGAAGTAACTTACACTTTATGGCCTGGTAACTGTAAGCTTCTACCCCAAATAAATACCCTTTAGAAATTCCAACAGATTTCTGGTATTTTACATCAGCACCCCTTTGGCTGACTAATACATTCTTAAATCAAACTCTAAGCTAAAGAAAAGTTCCTGGTATAGTTCAATGGACTATCTTTTCAGGAACCATTTGAAAGAAAGCTGCCAAAATAATTGCTTATTACCTTTGGTACATTAGTGAATTCCTACTAAGACATTCTCTTATGTAACATAGAAAACCATAAAAATCAAGAGCTTGAGATCAATACATTAGCAACAGCTAATCCCCAATAGCTAATTCTCAACAGTAATCCTATAAAAATAGGCATATAGAAAAACTGGATATAATTGAGTGTCCAGAAATGGACTCAAATATCAACTGACTTTCCACAAGGGTGCCAAATACATTAAATGAGGAAAGAATGGCATCTCCAACATATAGTTCTGGGAAAACAGGATATCCATATATACAACAATAAAGATGGACCCCTACCTCATACATACATATATGTATATATATATATATATATATATATATAAATTAACTCAAATTAAATCAAGGACATAAGCATAAACTTCAGAGGAGAGAAAGAATTTGGAACAACTAATCAAAGAAGTTCAAATAAATCTCCTGAATCAATTCAAGGAGATGAAGGAAAATATGGATATAGAACTAAAGGGTATTAAGAAGAAATGTGTGAGCATAAAGATGAATTTGAAAGTTTAATAGAAACAAAACAAAAATGATGTGAATGAAAGGCAAAATAATGGAATTTTAAAATGCATTAGACACATACAACAGCAGATTTGAATAGGTGGAAGAAAGAATCAATGAACTAGGACAATCAAAATTATACAGATAGAAGAAAATACAGAGAAAAAAATTTAAGAAGAGCAGTTTCTCAGAAATTTGTGTGACAGCATGAAGTGCACAAACATACATATCATGGGTGTCCCAGAAAGAGAAGAGAAGGGAAAAGGGGTAAAACGAATTAATAATGGCTGTATTAGTTAGCAAAAGGGATGCTGATGCAAAATACCAGAAAATTAGTTGGTTTTTATAAAGGGTATTTATTTGGGGTAGAAGCTTACAGTCACAAGGCCCCAAAGAGTCCAACTCAAGGTATTATAAGTGGTACTTTCTCACCTAGAGTCTGTTGCCACGTGCTGATGCAAGATGGCAGGCAATGTCTACAAGGGTTCAGTCTTCCTCCTCCTCCCAAGGCTCTGTGGTCCCAGCTTCTTCCAATCTCAGTCACAGGCTGGGACAAGTCACATCTCTCTCCTGGGGCTCCTTTCTTTGCGCGGTTAGCTGCTCTGATTGCTCCACGAGGCCAGCTGTAGGCTATCAGGCTAATGACTCGGCTCTCTTCCCAGAGCCTCTGCCATGTCTAATGGAGCCATCTCTCCTTCCTCACATATCTGCTTCTCTGTGTCTTTACTTCCTGGGTTCCAGGATCAAAACTCCAACCTCCCTTTTCTGCAGTGCATTATCTCAGTGAGTCCCTGTCCATCAAGGGGGCAGGGATTCAAAGTCCAACTGAGGTGGTCCAATCAAAGTCTTAATCATTATTTAATCAAGTAAAAGTGAAAATTCTGATTCCAATATAATCTAATATGCCCAGAGGAACAGACCAGTTTACAAACATTATGCAATATCTATTTTTGTAATTCATAAACAACATCAAACTGCTACAATGGCCAAAATAATTTCCAACTCTTTGAAATACGTAAGTATATATTTCCAAGAACTACAACATACTCCAAACAGAATAAATCCTAATAGAAACTACTGCAAGACACATACTAAGCATAATGTCAAATGCCAAAGATAAAAGAGATTTCTGAGAACAGCAGGAGAAAAGCAATTAATCATGATCAGAGGCTCCTCAATAAGACTAAGTGCCAATTTCTCATCAGAAAGCATGGAGGTAAGAAGGCCGGGGCATGATATATTTAAAGTACTGAAAGAAAAACTGCCAGCCAAAAATTCTTTATCCAGAAAAACTGTCCTTAGAAAATGAGGGAAAGTTTAAAATATTCACATATAAACATATTCATGAGAGATTTCATTAACAAAATATCTACCTTGCAAGAATTATTACAGGGGGTTTTGCAGGTGAAAGGAAAAGACAGGAGGAACTGGCTAGGAGTACAGTGAAGAAATGAAGAGCTGCAGTAAAGGTAACTAAAATTGTAAATATAAAACACAATAGTGTTGTATCCTCAATGCACAACTCTCAGAATAAATTGAAGAAGCAAAAGGCATACTCCCTTATAATGGGCACACAAAATAGAAAGAAGAAATGTGGGACAGAAAAAGCATAAAGAGGGGTGTATTAGTCAGTGTATTAGTCAGCCAAAGGGGTGCTAATGCAAAACACCAGAGATCTGTTGGTTTTTGTAAAGGGTATTTATTTGGGGTAGAAGTCCACAGTTACCAGGCCATAAGTTGTACATGTTGGGACAAGATGGATGTTGATGCCTGCCAAGAGTTCAGGCTTCTTGGGTTCCTTCCTTCCCAGGGCTCTGTTTCTCTCCGGGCTCAGATCCTCTGTTTCCTCCACAAGGTCACCTGTAGACTATGAGGCTCTCTAGGCTTTGCCTTTCTCCACATAGCCAGCTGTGAACTGTCAGGCGAATGGCTCATCTCTTTTCCCGGGGCCTTCTCTCCTCCTTTCAACCAAGCTCCTCTGTGTGCTTACTTCTCTGGGCTCCAGCATCAGAACTCCAATATCAAAGCTCCAACCACTCTTCTGCTCTACCATGTAGTTTTATCTCTGAGTCCCTGCCCACCAAGGGGCAGGGACTCAACATCATACTGATGTGACCCAATCAAATCCCTAATCATAATCATTCCCAGAGGAACAGACCAGTTAACAAGCATAATCTAATATCTATTTTTGGAATTCATAACTATATCAAACTGCCACAGTCAGGGTTCTCTAGGGAAACAGAACTGACAAGAGATATATATAAATAGTATGAGATTTTATAAAACTGTCCCATGAGACTGTGGGGATGCACAAGTCCAAATTCTGTAGGGTAGCCTGCAAAACCAGGGGCTCTGATGAAGGTCCTTGATGAGCTCCCTGGGAGACGCTGGCTTTCTGAAGTAGAGATGGGAATTCTCTCTCTGAATGCTGAAATCACTTCCCCTTTTAAAGCTTTCAACTGATTGGATGAGCTGTTACTCATTGCTGATGGCAATCTCCTTAGTTGATTGTAATGCAATAAATTCACTGAAGATTAAAGTCCATGAGATACCCTTGTATTACAACTAGCCCAGTGCTTGCTTGACCAAACAGCTGGGCATCATTATGTGGCTGAGGTGACACATTAACCTAACCATCACAGCCCACCCCAATTGCAACAATTCAATTCAAGCAGGGCTAACAATGGCCCAGAATCTTCAGGAATGAAAGTTTGGGTCACCCAAACAGGCAGAAAACCATGTCTAGCTGAGGTGCTTGCTGAAGGTACAGGGAAAATGGTATGGGTAGTGGAAGATGGTAGTGATAATATGAACTTCACCCACATGACCATTTACAGAAATGAGGACTGTAATTGTCATAAGTATCCCTTGTTTTGTTATGAATATTTTTTATGCATACATATAATTAATATCTTTGTTTTCTTCTCTAACCTTTCCCCTTATCATATGACAAGTTGTATTAGTTTCATGTAGTAGTATTTAAGGATGTCAAGTTTAAGAGTGATTACCTAAGGACTAGCACCCTCTTATGAAGGGATTTAGTGCACTTCTGGTTTTTGTAGGACAGTTTAGTATTGTTAGGCTAAACATATATATGTTTTTGTTTTTTATTTAGAGACTAATTAGGGGCTAAGTATGGAACTCTACTGCTGGCAGATTGGGCACTAGGCAGTGGCTGTAGCCAAGCTGGCCTTGGTGAGGGGAAGTCTGTGTTGCTGAGCCCATGCATAACTTCCATCCCTATGACCATGGCCACTTTGTTCATGAGCCCATTGGGCAATGACGGGAGTAGCTGAGGAAAGAGGCTGAGTACTAGCCACAGAGCTGGTCATCTTTTCCACTTGATTATTAAAAATCCTCCTCTGCTTAAGTCACCCTCTGGTGAGCATTCATGTGGGATGCAAATATTTTCATGTTTTTTTGCCCACTCAGAAAGGCCTATCCACATACCTCTTTCCCAGACCTCTTTGTCACCAATTTTTCAATCATGTTACTTCCAAGCCCCTGACCATCCAGCCAATCCATTGGCAGCTGACCATGAATCAGTGTACAAACAAGCCTTTGGCCATTTCTCCTTCCAAGCAAACTGAATAATCAGGTGTGCTGCTCGAAGTTCTGCCTATTGGAAGAATTTCCCCTCACCACTGTCCTTCAGGGGCATCCCAGAAAGGTGTTGCAGTGCTGCAGCTGCCCATTTTAGGGTAGTACATGAATATCGTGCAGAAACATCTGTAGATCAGGCCTCAGTTTTCTCTTCCTCAGTCAAATGATTGTAAGAAACTCCCCAAAAGACCATAGCTGTGGGCTGGGAAAGAGAAAGTAATGTGGTGAGAGTGGTGACCATGGGCATTTGGGCCTCTTCCTCATGTAACTACTTGTTTTCAGGGCCTGCTCAAGCCCTATCTTGTATATAGCACTTCCACTTTATGATGGAATGTTGCTGTGCACACCCAACATTATTATTTGGTGGGTCAGACAATACTCAGCTCATCACAGGCAACTCAGGGCCATGGTTAAGTGTTCAGTCTCTATTATCGCTCAGTAGCAGGCCAAAAGCTGTTTCTCAAAAGGAGAGTAGTTATCTGCAGATGATGGCCAGACTTTGCTCCAAAATCCCAAGGGTCTATGTTGTGATTCTCCTTTAGGGGCCTGCCAAAACTCCAGACGGCATCTCTATTTGCCACTGGCACTTCCAGCACTATTGATTCTGCTGGATCATATGGCCCAAGTGGCAGAGCAGCTTGCACAGTGGCCTGGACCTGTACCAGAGCCTCCTCTTGTTCTGGTCCTCAATCAAAACTAGCAGCTTTTCTGGTCACTTGGTAAATGGGCCAGAGTAGCACACCCAAATGAAGAATATGTTGTCTCCAAAATCCAAAGAAACCAACTAAGTGTTGTGACTCTTTTTTGGTTGTATCAGGGGCCAGATGCAACAGTTTATCCTTCACTTTAGAAGGGATATCTCAATATGTCCCACACCACTGGATAGCTATAAGTTTCACTGAGATGGAATGGCCTGTATTTTTGTTGGATTTATCCCCTATCCGCTCTCTCACAAATGCCTTACCAATAAGTCTGGAGTAATTGCTACTTCTTGCTCACTAGGTTCAATCAGCATGATACCATCAATATAATGGACCAGCGTGATGTCTTGAAGGAAGGAGAGAAGATCAAGGGCCCTGCAGACAATATTATGACATTGGGCTGAAGAGCTGATATACCCCTGAGGCAGAAGAGTGAAGGTGTATTTCTGGTCCTGCCAGCTGAAATCAAACTGCTTCTGGTGGTCTTTACTAATGGCAATTGGGAATAAAGCATTTGTTAGATCAATAGGTGCATACCAGTTACCAGGGGATGTGTTGATTTGCTCAAGCAATGATACTATATCTGGAATAGTAGCTGAAATTGGAGTCACCACCTGGTTACATTTACAGTAATTCACTGGCATCCTCCAAGAGGCATCTGTTTTCTGCATAGGCCAAATAGGAGAGATGAATGGGAATGTGGTGGGAATCACCCCTCTGCATCCTTCAAATCCTTCATGGCAGCACTGTTATCTGCAATCCCTCCAGGAATCCAGAATTGCTTTTGATTTACTATTTGGTAGGTAGGTGCAGTTCTATTGGCTTCCACTTGGCCTTTCTTACATAATAATCTTCACTCCACAAGTCAGGGATCCAATGTGGGAATTCTGCCAGTTACTGAGTATGTCTATTCCAATTATGCATCCTGGAACTGGGGAAATAACCACATAATGGGTCTGGGGACCCACTGGCCCCACTGTGAGATGGACATGAGATAAAATTCCATTGATCACCTGACCTCCATAAGCCCCTAGTCTGACTGGTGTCACTTCTGAGCTATGTCCTCTGGACAATCCTGGGGTGGGTGGGCAGGTCTGTCTTAAATGGTGAATCCATTCTAGCATTCCAATCTCTCTAAGACTTTGGGTCCCCTCATCTACAGTATTCCAGAATAGGCATTTTGACCTCAGGCATTGTAGGCCAACTTTTGGTCCATGTTTCAGCCAGCCACCAAACCCTTTCTAACCCCTCAAGATACACCATTGAATCTAGAATCTCTTAATGGGCCCATACCAAGAAATTCATTCTGATACAACTTTATAGTCCTTCCACCATTATCCCATACCATTAATTTCCATTCCCTCACATATTCCCTTTTTATAAATTGTAAAACTCATGCAGTTCTTTTAGAGTATAGCTTACTTTCTCCTGGGTCACACTTTGTACTTCATCTTTGGGGGCTTGTTGTGATTTTAGTATAGTTATAGGTCTGGAAGAGAAGAGGACTGGTGGGGGGGTTGGTAAGGAGAAGAATTAGAAGTGTTTTGCAAGCCAATTACCTCAGTGCATTCCCTTGCAGGTTCATCTTGTGAGACAGGATTCATCTCTTCAGGTGGGGGTTGGATAAAAGAATCTTCAGTGCAGGATAGATGTTGGGTCATGGTTTCTTCAGAGTGGGGAGCAGGTCAACACTACTTGGGGCAGGCTGGAGATTGGGCAGGCTTGAGGTTGGTTGGTTCCCACCTCAGGGTAGGGAGGACTTCTTGAAGCAGGCTGGATTTTGGGTGATGCAAGCTTGATATTGGTTGTTCTCTTTAGGTCAGACCATTACAGGTTTATCTGGCAAAGTCTCAGCAGAATTTAGGGTTTCAATGTCCTCACTGATATCATCAACCCATATGTCTGCAGTCCAAGCCTCAGGGTTCTACTCCTTTCCAATCAATGTCCTCACTTTAACAGCAGACACCCTGCAAGGTTGATATTTTAGTTTCTGTTGTAACTCTGCTACTCATACAATGAGATTCTGAGTTTATTTTTCAGACATCTTAAGTCTGCAGCTGCATGAAACAAGATTTTCTTTTAGAGCACACATATAAACTTTCACATCATTCATTCAGCACTTAAGTTTCAATTTGAAGCCATCAGCTCATCCCTTTCTTTTGTTCTTTTGTAACTGTATACAGTGTATTTAGGAACAGCCAACCAACATCACTGTACCTTTTAACTCCATAAAACTTTAAGGTATTAAAAACACTCTGAACCAGATCCTTACCTCTTATAAGTTTCAAAGTAGTCATATGCAGTGGTGATAATTTGTGTATCTCTACTGCCAACTCATGACATGGATTGTCAGTGTCCTCTTGATTATTGGACAGACAATCATTAGTGCCCTTGAATCTAAATAGCATAGAGAGCCAATTGCAAAAATACCAGAACCAATTCAGAAATCCCAATTTTAAGATTCTGTTTCTCAAGAACCAATCCCAGTACCAAGCTGTATTACACAGATTTCTTTAGGGAAAAAGAACTTACAGGAGATATGTATGAGATTTTATAAAATTGTCTAATACAGCTGTGGAGATGCACACATCCAATTTCCGTAGGGCAAGCTCCAAAGAAGGGCCTCTGATGAAGGTCCTTGATGAGCTCCCTTGGAGATACCGGCTATCTGAAGTAGAGATGGGAATTCTCTCTCTGAATGCTGAAACTGCTTCCCCTTTTAAGGCTTTCAACTGATTGGATAAGCTGTTACTCATTGCTGATGGCAATCTCCTTAGTTGATTGTAGATGTAAACAGCCATCTATCAATAAATTCACTGATGATTAAAGTCCATAAATGGCCTTATATTACTACTAGTCCAGCGCTTGCTTGACCAAACAACTGGTCACCATAAAATGGCTGAATTGACACATTAGCCTAACCATCACAAAAGGAAACAGAGGAATATAGGAGCAGCATATATGTATGCTATTGAAGCTAAGTTGGTATCATTACAAATTAGTAGGCTATAAATGCAGTTTATGTAGTAGAAACCCCAGGGTAACCACAAATAATGTATTTTAAAAATATACAGAAACAGAAATGAGAAAGGAATCAATCATATACATCACAAAACATCAACTATAAAGAAAAGGAAGATGCAATAATGGAAAACAGAGAAAAAATATGACATATAAAAACAAAAGGCAAAATGGTTGAAGTAAATACTGCCTTTACAGTAATAACACTGCATGTTAATGGATTAAACTCCCCAATCAAAAGACACAGATTGACACAAAGGATTTTAAAAAAAACATGATCCAATTATATGAGATCATATAGTTTATAAGAGACTCAACTTAGACCCAAAGCCACAGATAGGTTGAAAGTGAAAGGATGGACAAAGATATTTCATGCAAATATTAACCAAAATAAAAAAGCTGGGATAGCTATACTAATATCAGACAAAATAGACTTAACGTCAAAAGCTGTTATAAGAGAGAAAGAAGGAAACCATATATTAACAAATGGGACAATCCACCAAGAAGATATAACAATCATATATATTTATGCACCTAACCACAGTGCCTCAAATTACATGAGGCAAACACTGGCAAAATTGAAGGCAGAAATAGACATCTCTACAATAATATTTGGAGACTTCAATATACCAATCTCATAGATAGATGGAGCACAGAGACAGATGACCAATAGGAAAATAGAGAACTTGAATAGTATGATAAATGAACTAGACCTAACAGATATATGCAGAACATTGTAACCCAAAATAGAAGAATAGATATTCTTCTCAAGTGCGCATGGGTCGTTCTCCAGGATGACCACATATTGGTTCGCAAAACAAGTTTTAATAAATTCAAAAAGACAGAATTTTACAAGCATCTTCTCTGACCATAAAAGAATGAAAATGGAAATCAATAACAGAGAACTGGAAAATCCACAATATATGGAAGTTAAATAACAAGTCTTAAACAATAAGTAGGTCAAAGAAAAACTTACAAGGGAAATCAGTAAATATCTTCAGATGAATGAATACACAAACAGAGCACATCAAATTTATGGGACATAACAGAAGCATTATTGAGAGGAAAATTAATAACTCTAAATGCTTACATTGAAATAGAAGAAAGAGCTAAAATCAAAGACCTAACTCTACACCTGGAGAAACTAGCAAAAGAAAAGAAAAGTAAACCCAAAGTAAGCCTAAGGAAAGAAATAAGAAAGATTAGAGCAGAAATAAGTGAAATAGAGAATAAATGAATAATAGAGAGCATTAACAAAAATCAAAAGATCAGTAAAATTGATGAATGCTTAGCTAGACTGAAAAAGAGAAAAAGAAGATATACACAAATTCAATCAGAAATGAGAGGGGAGGACATCACTACTGATCCACAAAACATAAAAAGGATCACAAGAGTATACAATGAACAACTTTATGCCAACAAATTAAACAACCTTGATGCAATGGACAAACTCCTAGAAACACAGGAATAATCTACAGATTCTGAAACAAATAGAAGATCTCAACAGATGAATTACAAATAAAAAGATTGAGTCAGTCACTAAAAACATCCCAACAAATAAAAGCCCAGGACCAGATGGCTTCATGGGTGAATTCTACCAGTCATTCTAAGAAGAATTAATACCAATCCTGTTCAAACTCTTCAAAAAAAATTGAACAGGAGGGATCACCATCTAACTCATTCTATGATTCCAACGTCACCCTAATACCAAAGCCAGATAGAAATTACAGACCAATTTCTCTTATGCAAAAATCCTCTACAAAATACTTGCAAATCAAATTCAAAAGAACATTAATAGAATTATACACCACGAACAAGTAGGTTTTGTCCCAGTTACGCAAGGGTGGTTCTACATAAGAATATCAATTAATGTAATATATCACATTAACAAAAGTAAGGAAAAAATGCATGATCATCTCAATTGACACATAAAATGAATTTGACAAAATTCATCATACTTTCTTCATAAAAATACTTAGAAAGATAGAATTAGAAGATAACTTTTTCAACATGATAAAGGGCATATATTAAAAAAACAAACAAAACATAGCTAACATCTTACTCAATGGTGAAAGTCTAAAAGCATCCCCTCTAAGATCTGGAACAAGAAAAGGATTTCCAGTGTCACCACTGTTATTCAACAGTGTATTAGAAGTTCTAACCAGAGCAGTTAAGCAAGAAAAAGAAAGAAACAGCATTCAAACTGGAAAGGAAGAAATAAAATTTTTACTATTTGCAGATGAAATGGTCCTCTACATAGAAAGTCCTAAAAAATCTACAACAAAGCTATTAGAGCTAAAAAAACAAATTCAGAAAAGTGACAGTGTACAAGATCAACATGCAAAAATCCATAATGTTTCTATGCACTAGTAATGAGCAATCTGAGGAGGAAATCAAGAACAAAATTTGATTTCCAATAGCAACTGAAAGAATCAAATATTTAGGAATAAATTTTATCAGGGATGTAAATGGCATACATCAAAAACTACAAAATTTTGTAAAAAGAAATCAAAGAAGATCTAAATAAATGGAAGGACATTCCATTCTCATGGATTTGAAAACTAAATATTGTTAAGCTATCAATTTCACCCAGAATGATGTACAGATTAAATACAATCCAAATCAAAATGCCAATAGCCTTTTTTTTATTTTTGCAGAAATGGAAAAGCCAATTATCAAATGTATTTGGAAGTGTAAAGGACCCAAATACCCAAAAACATTTTAAAAAGAAGAACAAAAATGGGGGACTCACATTTCCTGACTTTAAAGCATATTATGAAGTGGTTAAAACAGAATGGTAGTCAAACAAGGATATATATATAGACCAATGGAATCGAACTGAGAGAACAGAAATAGACCCTCTCATCTATGGTCAATTGATTTTTGTCAAGGCTGTCAAGTCCACTCAACTGGGAAAGAAGAGTCTCTTCAACAATAGTACTGGAAGAACTGGATATACATGTGCAAAAAAACTGAAGAGGACCCCTATCTCATGCCATATACAAAAATCAACTAAAAATGTATCAAAGGCCTAAATATAAGAACCAGGACTATAAAACTCCTAGAAGAAAATGTACGGAAGCATCCTCAAGATCTTGTGGTAGGAAAAGATTTCTTAGACTTTACACCCAAAGCACAAGCAACTAAAGGAAAAATAGATAAATTGGACCTCATAAAAATTAAAATTTTTGTGCATCAAAGGGCTTTGTCACAAAAGTGAAAAGACAACCTGCTCAACAGGAGAAAATATTTGGAATCGACACATCTGATAAAGGTTTAATATCTAGAATATATAAATAAATCCTACAACACAACACTAAAAAGACAAATCAATTAAAAAAAAATGGACAAAAGACTTGAATAGACATTTCTCTAAAGAGGATATATAAATGACGAAAAAGCACTTGAAAAGATGCTCAGCATCATTAGCAATCAGGGAAATACAAATCAAACCCACAATGAGATACATTTCCTACCCATTAGAATGGCTACTATTAAAAAAAAAGAAAATTACAGATGTTCAAGAAGATATGTAGAAATAGGAATACTCATTCATTGCTGGTGGGAATGCAAAATGGTGCAGCTGTGGTGGGAAACAGTTTGGCAGTTTCTCAGAAAGCTAAGTATAGAATTACCATGTGATCCAGCAATCTTCCTACTAGGTATATACAACATATTGAGTGAAATAAGCCAGGCACAAAAGGACAAATGTTGTATGATCTCACTGTTATGAAATAAGTACCAACTATGATGCAACTAGAATATTTCCTCTATATAGTTAACTTGAGATTTATCTTTAAACCTGATTTATATGAAAATTAATTTAGAAAAGTGTTGTTTACTTGTAAATGGAAATATTTGAATATTCCTTAATTTTAAAGTGTAAGAAAACAAACAAAAAGCAAAAACAAATGGATATATTATTCTGAGTATATCCTCCTCAGTGGCTACATGAGATTCCATGGACTAATTGCCCTGCAAAACTTGATGAGAAAATATATGCACAATACAGAGTATAGTATTTTTAGAGATGATTATTGAAAAATAACTATATGCTAGAAATCTGCTCACATTTTAAAAGTGTTCTATACTCTGGTTCTTGAATTTAACGACCTAGAATTTCTTGATTGTATTTAATAATAGGTGATTTAAAATGAAGGGGTGGCATAATTGTAAGAAAATTTTCATCTCTAAGAGGATTAATCAACACTTGTTCTTCAGTAAATAGTCATTTTCTTTAAAATGCTGGTATGTACAAACCCTTTCTGAAAATGGTTAGAATCTAAGTGTTAAACATTTAATCTCCTTGGAGCTAGGCACAGGGAAAACTTAAATAGTGCTAATGTATTTTGCACTAGAACACTTTGGAAAAATATTTATACTTGCCACAAGTTAATTTCTAAATTTGTTCTCATGAAGTAATGAGATTTGGCTTTAATGGGGTTGCTTACAGATTTTGCAATCTGTTTTTTTTTCCATAATAAAGGAGACTGTAGCTACTTTTTCTTAAATTATCGAACAATCAAACTGTTCATGGTACAGAAAAGTGTTTGGCATATACAGACCAAACACTGTGAATAGTAAGGAGCTATTCCACTGAGAAAATGCTAGCATCTAAAGTGTTAACATTATTTCCATTGAAAATATACCACTGACATAATTTTTTCCCCTCTTTGGAATGGGGCAAGGGAAGTTAATCTACTTGTTTTTATTTTCTCTGTGTTCATTCCTAAAACCAATACATCAAAGGTATGGTTGGGTATTCCTGATACTATGTACTTAGAGCTAACACAAAATAGACATTTTAGTAACTTGACCCTATAAAAATTATTTCTGTATTAAATACTTACTCTTGGAGTGTTTAGATGTACTATATTGACTTCCTGTTTCTCATAGGCTATGTGTGAATGTGAAGGATTTAAATTATGTTTATAACATTGGCTACATAGTCTAGTCTGTCTCCCTGAAGTGTTACTTATCAGAGAGTTTGTTTCATCATGTAATTCTAGGGTTTTATGGCTTTTCTCTACTCAATGCTGAGGTACGATTAAGCTATTAGGCAGTCGCATCACATGTTTTAAGCTGACCCTATTACCCAAATTGTTAATTCACAATTTGAGCTTTTTAAATATCAGTAAACTACATTTTTGTTTAAATTGAATGCAGCATCTCGTTAGCAAACTTCAGTCCCCACCTAAGTTTACTGTCCCAGCAGCTGTCAATACTAAAAAATCCAATTGCCAATTACAGAAATCAGTGGATAGCCATCCATATCTTTAGCTGTCATTACCAATCACTAAATCCATTTGACTTCACCTCACCTTTTAAATATTCTCAGATCCTTTACTTCTTCCTACCATCCTTGCCCCTACATCTATAGTGCAGGCAACTATTATTTCTCATTTGGGTAAATGACAGTCCTCAATTGTTTCCCTGAAAATAGCAAGCCAACACCAGAAAGCTACCGACTTTGGGAAAAAAGCATTGCTTTGCCAGTGGCTTGATTTTATACTTCTAGCTTCTGAAACCTTGAGCTAATAAATTCCTGTTGTTTACATCAATCCATTACATGGTATTTGTCATAGTATCCTGACAAACTGAAACCCCTCCTTGAATGGCTCCCTTCAACTCTGCCATGTAATGTAACCTTAACATGAGAGTAATAGCCCATCATATTTGTAGGTCCTACCCATACTTAAGGGGTGGTAATTATAAAGGGCTCTAGACCATCAGAGAATCTTGGGGGCCATTTTATTCTGCTTCCTAAAATAGAGATAGATCGATCGATAGATAGATAAATGAGTTACGGGTGTAGAAGTGGAAAAGTTTAATTCATATGGATTATTAAGAATTTTAAATTTTTATCAGTTTAAAATGTCTTTGTCTTCTACTGCCTTGAAGAGATGACAATTATGAACATAATTAAGATAAAGTCAAGTGTTTTAGTGAGGTATATTCATTCTTAATTGCATAATCCTAGTCTAGATTTACTATACCTCTTTGTTTCTGAACCAGTCATGTGAAAATTGATTTTTTTTTTCACTTTTAGACTATCAAACATGTTTTTCTCTCTGGTTAAACACTTTTCTACTTTTTCCTCTCCATTTTGTCTATCCATCAACTGCTCATAATTTGAATCTCAATTTTTTAAGAGAAATCTTTCTTCATCCTACAAATCAATGCATTGCTTTTCTATGTGCTGTTGTACCATCCACCTCCTCTGACCTTATGTCCATCACACTTTTGAATGACATGCTCATGAGCACATCACAGTGTTAGGCACAAGGCACTCTTTTGGTAAGTGTATGTTGAATGTATCAATGAATTACAGCTGAGAGAGAAACATACAGAACTGTATCCATGTATATTTCACATTTAATTTACTTATATTGTTATGTGGTCTAAATCTATTTGTTTTGTTTTGTTTTTTATTGATGTTGTATAGCAATGGGAAATTATCCATACCTCTAATGTATTTTTCTATCATCTTGTCTTACTCAGTTTCCTTTAAAAAATACCCAAGTGGAAAATTCTGAGTGAGAGAGAAGTGAAAAGTCTAGACAAAGATGGAGGAGGATATAGATGCATATTCTTTCACCAGTAAATAAAAGAGAATATTATGAGATTTAAATAAAGAGGGGGATAGTAGCCCTTTGATAATGGCTGACATTGTACAGCTAGGACACAACTCAGCAAAGCAGCAGCTTAAAAGGAGAGAAGTATCCTCTTTGAAATTGCTATTTTGGCAGATACAAACCAGGGTTTCCCTACCTGACAATGGAAGATTTTTAATCTAATTCTTAGGGTTTAGAAATAAAAAGAAAAATTTTATAATTTATGTACATTAGTTTTGACAAATTCTAGAAACATTATCAAAAGTGTAAGGGTGTGTTTACACTTTTTTTTTTTAACCACTGATTGAGTTTCTTTGCATTTAAATTTTTTTATTTTTACAGGAGAATTAGTAGGGAAAACAACATGAGCAAAATACATCAACTATGCTGTGTTCATTGTTACTTTTATTAAACCCGCTGCGGGAAAAATGTCTTCTCATTCTTCTTGTAGTTACAGATATTACCAAGGAAAGATAAAAATATATTGCTTTAATCTGAAAAATAGAGCATAACAAAAATGAATCAGTAAAGTATGTAAAACGGTCAAACAGGAAAATTCTTCTTATTATCATATGCATTTTGAGAGGAAATTTTAACATTTACATGTAGAGAGGTATTCATATACCCTTTGTGATTTTTTTCTAGGACTATCTCATTAATATCACTATTCTATGTGGCATTTTAATACAGGTGAATACTTTAATTAAAATCAAGTTATTAAGCACACGTTTTATATAAATTTAAACTTTTGATTGTTTAAAATTTTTTTTATCTTGGTGTAAGTTGTAACTTCACCTCCTAATTAAAATACTTTTTACAATTCTCACATTACAATCCTTTCTCAATAAGTTCTTGGCCAAGCTCCAACCATTTACCTCTAGGCTATGACTTTTACCCTCAGTGAGTCCTGTAGCTCTTACACACTATTAATTTTCAATTGTCTTCTTAGACCACAGAAAAGAGCTGAACTAGGTTACATAGAAAAGTAAACAATATTTCCCATCATCTTTCTTTTACTATCTCATTTGTTTCCTACTTCTTTTACTTTATGCTTCTCCTTGCCTTTTTTGGACAACCCTTCAGACAGACCTCTATTATTTTCTGAAGATCAGCCCCACATTTACCTTTATCTGGTCAATTTCCTGTAATCTGAGATCTGTACCAGCTAACTAATCTGAGAATTTAATTGTCAATTCTGTGTAAAAAGCATATGTTCATAAAAGGTTAGGTATGCTTTTACAAGTAATTTTTGCATAAATAATATTAAAGAAATAGTAGTATAAATGAAAATTTTAAAAAAATTCTCTTTACCACACACAAAAAAGACTATTTTTGATTATTTTTATTTTCAGTTCAGCTTCAGTGGACCATATTAAAATACAATTTTATACAATTGAAATAGTAATAAGGAATTGCATTCATTGGTTAATTCCTTTGTCAAAAGGGGATATTTTGTCAAAAGGGGATACTATTCATTTGTCAAAAGGGGATACTATCTCTGCCTGCCAAGGCTTCTTACTGTACACACGTCCTTGAGAAGATAGGCTGGAATGAAGGCAACCAGTGTCTCTGCACACAAGATATGCAGAAATGTGAGAGATTCGTGGGAATTCTCTCCCAACGTGCATGTGTGGAGAAGAAGAAAGCCTGTATCTTCACTGTCTAAAGAAACAAGGGAACATTGTATAAAAACATTTGAATGGCTTTGTCTGGAACTTTGGGACCTAGGGATAAAAGTCTCCTCAAGACCCGCCTGCAACAAGGTGTGAATAGCACTAGATTCCACATAGTTCAGATGGTGAAGGGCAAGGCCTGCCCTTGAAGGGCATAGCATATGCACTGAAACTGTCAGATAATTTTTCAGAATTGGAGAGAAAATCTGCTGCTGGCTATGATACGATAACTGACACTGAATTAACCTACCCAGTAGTTGTTGGACATTGGAACCCGCCTAGAGGCACCATCCAAACTGTAATGCAATATGGGAGATCCCCGGGTGAGTATGGTCTCACTGATTTGAGGAAACAGAGAACAAAGTTCAAAGTTACAAAATGCTGATAAAACAAACTTATTTGTATCTTATTTTTGCAGCAGCCTTTAGTTTTACTTTTTCCATATTCCTAGAGTTTAGTTTACTCTGCTGTATATTAACTTTACATTTGCTATTAGTTCCATTTCAAGACATAATACAAAGAATACCACACTGAATTACATGTTCTTTGTTGCTGGAGAGTTTCTATTTGGTGGGAAATAGAGATGTGGGTGAACAGTCTGAGGAGACTGTTTCAAATTAAAGCAGTCAGTATTAGCCTGAGTCTTTATTTCTTTAATTAATATAATGAAGCTTTACTTTTTATATAATGGGATTTTAAGTCTCTGCCTTTGATATAAATTTTTGTTTTTAAAACACTGTACCTTTCCCAGAAGTGACATATTATTTATATTATCTATGAACATGAACTAACACATGCTCCTGCTATAATAATAATAATATATTACCATGGTTTCTCAGTATGATTGAAAACATATACATCTTATCAGTATTTCTTTAAAGCTTTAAAGTAATTTGGAAGTTTACTCAGCTAGAGAATAAGGGTTCATGTCTTCACAGGTTTATTTTTTTTGTTTTTTTGCTTTTTTTTTTTACCGTGAGGTCCCAGGGATCAAACCCAGGTCCCTCCATATGGAAGACGGATGTCCAACCATTTGAGCCACATCTGCCCCCATACAGGCTTATTCTTGAGAACATCTGACTTATTTATACTTTTGGAATAGTGACTGCATGAACTTTTTATTAAATAGTCCCTTGGTATGACCATGAGTGATAGTCAACAGTTGCACTCACTTCTAATCTTCTTTTACTTAATTTTTTCAGCTTTTAAGGATAATTTTTCCAGTGAAATTTAGAGTTTGTATTTCACTATTTATATAATTATGTTATGTGAAAGTAAAGTTTTATACACATGTATGTGCCCATATATATATATGTTCATAAGCCAGTATATGCTTAATGGATAAAATAAATGCTCCTTTAAATGCATATAATTTTAAATTATAACTTCATTATTTAAATTACAACTTCATTATTGTAATTCATCTTCTCTTTCATAAATACATACATTCTACATATGTTTATATCTCCCTTATTTTTGAACTCATGGATTTTTATAAATTTATTTTGTAAAAGCAACTTCAAGCTGATTCAAATTATCATAATTATTTTTAATATTTCATTTTCTATTTTCTTTCTATAACTTGGTAAGTAGAGTCCTTTTAAGATGCTTCCAATACCTCTGACAAATTCAAAAGTTTTCTAAATGTAGGGCACTGAAAAGAAATTCTGGACAGAGCCTATTTTGTTTCCTCCTCCAAGGTATATATTCAAGATTTGGACAACAAGCCCTGGTTACTTTTAGTGGAGACTTGAATTAGAAACCAAGATAGCATTGTTTTTTAGGGGTACTCATGAGGATACATTTTAGGCAAAAATGCAGTTATGCTATTATAGCACTTCTAGAAATAATGGAGCTGGAACATATGTCTATTTGTAAATTATGAGTTGCATTAATTTTTCCATTGTAACATGTTCTGTACACCTTTCTTACAGTGTACGTGTTCAGAGACACTAAAGATGTTATCATGCATTGATAATACATCCTCTTTTCATTTTTAAACCTCAAGGTTGTTATACTTGTCACACTTTAAATTTCTACATTAGTTAGGTTTATAGATGACTGGTAGATAATGACTTATAGATAAAAACTATTAATCAAGGGTAGCAAAATGTAATTTTTTAAAGGATCAAGTTATATCTTTATATTGTTTTCAAACTCTCAGTTTTAAATGAAGTTTCAGGGTGGAGAGATCAAGCCCAGAACATCAGAGAATAAATCAGCCTTTCTGGTTTTAGTTACTACAGTTCATTAAGCATACATTTAAAGGCACATGAGTTGACACTTCATCTCCCACCTTCAGCTTCCAAAGCCAGAATTCTTGAAATCATTCTTTCCCCCCATTAACTTTATCCCCCACATTGAATTTATTGTTAAGTTCATTACTTATACTACCTTAATACCTTTGGAATCGGTTCCCTCTTTAAAGCCAGTATTGTCACTGCCTATGATCAAACTCATATAATTTCTCATCTCTTTTATTGTATCATCTTCCTAACTTTTATCCACTCCTCCAGTTTTTACCCATTCCTGCAATTCTTTTGCATGCTGCTCTCAGTAATTTTTATAAAATAAGGAAAAGATGTCATTTCATTTCTTAAAATACTTCCATGGTTTTCTACTACTTTTAGAGTAAAGCTCGATGCACCAGCATGGCATAGGAGACACTGTAGTCTCCTCCAGATCTCTTCTTCCTCTCATGACATCCACATGCTAAACTGAAGACACTGTTAAACTGCCACATCTCTGTCTCTGAATCACAAACTTCTTTATTAAATATCTTTTTGCTAAACTCATTTTTCTTCACCTGGTAAATTCTTGCTTATTCTTTGAAATTTAGCTCAGATATTATATATGTTTATCAGGTGCCTATTTCAATTCTTCCCTTGCCTGCCCCAACACACACTACTCTGGGTTGAGTATCTGTGGTAAGCAGAGTAATTGCCCTACAAAGATGTCCATTTCCTAGTCCCTAGAACTTGTTGATATGTTATCATACATGACAAAAGGGACTTGCAAATGTGATTAAAATTAAAGATGTTGAGGTTGGGAGATTAACCTGGATTAGGTGCATGGCCCCAATTTAATTGTTCAAATCCTTATAAGTGGAAGAGGAAGGTAGAAGAGAAAATCAGAGAAATACAAAGTGAGAAGCACTCAACCTTACATTACTGGTTTTGAGTGAAAAAAGAGGGTCCAGCAAACAAGAAATGTGGCAGTCTCCAGAAACTGGGAACTGCCCTTAGCGAAAGCCATCAACAAAGAGGGGAACTTCGTCCAACAGCTGCAAGGAACTGAATTATGTCAATAATCTGAAAAGACACAAAGACAGATTTTCTCATAGGCCTTACAGAAAGGAACACAGCCTTTGACACACTGATGACCTATACTGGACTTTTGACATTCAGAACTGTAAGAGTGTCCTTCTTATGTACTTTGATAGAAGTTGGTCTTATCTTTATTAAAACACTCATTGTACAGTATTATGTTTGCCAATTGGCTTGTCAGTATTCCCCAGTAGATTATGAACTCTTAGTGGGCACAGACTGTATTTCTGCCACACCGCAAATTCCTGGAGAATAATAAATATTCAATAAATCATGGGAAAATGAATAAATAATTGTACCACTAGTCAAACACTTAATTTCTCTGCTATGCTCTGTATAAATAAAAATACCTTAGAGTTCAGGTTTTATTTTTAAAATCAATATGTATTTCCCCCTTTGCTTCGTTTTCTTTTTCTTATTTTCTTTTACTTCATTCTTTTTCCTTTTTTCTTGGTGCTTTTGTATTTTCCAAATAGCAGTAGATTTGACCATTGATTTCATTTTTTTTTCATATTTATCTAAAAAAATCTAAGCCACACTGTTCAATGAAAGTCTAATTAATTTGGCAATTTGTTATAACTTAATGACAAAAAATTTATATTGGGCACAAAACTCATTGCAGTAAACAAGTTGATATTACATTTATATTTGGCATTAGATAATAGTAAATTAGTGGGAGAAATACAAATAGATTACATTCAAAGTGACCAGTATGCACAGAATTTCATTGGAACAACATTTAAAACTTTTGTAAACCCTTAAAATGGAAAAGCTAAACATAAAGTTCACGTGCAAGTATAAGGGGCCCTAAATAACCAAAAACATCTTAAAAAAGAAGAACAAAGTTGAAGGGCTCACCTGACCTAATTTTAAAATTTATTACAAAGCTAAAGTGATCAAAACAGCATGGTACTTGCACAAGGACAGATTAATAGACTAATGGAATTGAATTGAGAGTTCACAAATAAACCCTAACATCTATGGCCAAGTGATTTTTTGTAAAGGGAGCAAGACCACTTATTGGGGAAAAAATAGTCTCTTCAACAAATGGTGTTAAGAAAACTGGATATCCAAATGCAGCAGAATAAAGGTGGACCCCTACCTCACACCACATACAAAACAAAACAACAACAAAAAAAAACCTCAAAATGGACCAAAGATCTAAATATATAAGGACCAAAACTATAAAATCCCTAAAAGGAATTATAGGGAAGCACCTTGAGGACTTTTTGTTAAGCAATGGTTTCTTAGATTTAACAAAAGCATGAACAACAAAAGAAAGATTAGAAAAATGGGACATCATCAAAATAAAAACTTTTGTACATCAATGGACTTTATCATAAATGTAAAAAGACAACCTACAGAATGGTAGAAAGTATTTGGAAACTACATATCCATAAAGGTTTAAGTTCCAGAATATATAAAGAAATCATATGTCTCAACAACACAAAAAGACAACTACCAAATTAAAACATAGACAAATGATTTGAATAGAAAGACATTTCTACCAAGATAAGCAAATGGCCAATAAGCACATGAAAAGACACTTACCATCATTAACCATTAGGGAAATGTAAATCAAAAGCACAATTAGAAACCATTTCATAACCATCAAAATGGCTACTATTTAAAAAACAACAGAAAATAATAAGTGTTGGAGAGGATGTGGAGAAGTTCATTGTGGTAAGAACATAAAACAGTTCAACTGCTGTGAAAAATGGTTTGGCAGATGCTCAGAAAGTTAAGTGTAGAACTACCATAAGGCTCAACATTCCCACTGCCACAATTGAAAGCAGGGACTCAATAAGTATTTGCACACCAATGTTCATAGTGGTATTATTCACAATAGCCAAAAGATGGAAGTAACCCAAGTGTCCATCAACAGAGGAATGGATTTTAAAAAGGTGTTATAAATATAAAAAGCAATATTATGCATCATAAAAAAGAATGAAGTTCTGATACATGCAACAACATGGATGAACCTTGAAGACATCATGTTTAATAAAATAAGCCAGATGCAAAAGGACAAGTATTGTAAGATGAAATATTATACGAAATAATTAGAATAAGCAAATTCAAAAAATGAGAAACTAGAATACAGATTACCAGATGCCAGGGTACAGGTAGGGAGTGGGGAGTGTGGTGGATATGTATCCCCAGAAAAAAATATTCTTAAATCTAATCCATTCCTGTGGATGTGGGTGTAAACTCACTGTAAGTAAGACCTTTTGATGAGCTTACTTCAGTTAAGGTATGCTCCACCTCAGTGAGGATAGGTCATAATCCTATTACTGGAGTCCTTCATAAAAGAATAAAATTCAGACAGAGAGACAGAAAAGCCCCAGAAGCATAAAGCTGAAATCAACAAAACCTGGAAGAGAAGGGGGAGATCAGGAGATGCCTCCATGTGCCTTGTCACGTGACAGAAGAGACAACGATATCTGGCAGCTGGTCTGCCAGGAGAAAGCAATGCCTTGGTGATGCCTTGATTTGGACATTTTCCTGGTATCAAAACCATGAGTGAATAAATTTCCATTGTTTAAGTCAACCCATTTCATGTTATTTACTCAAGTAGCCTAGGAACCTGAAACGGAGTTAATGCTTAGTTGGTACTGTCTGTTTTGGGTGATGGAAAAGTTTTGGTAATGGATGGTTGTGCTGGTAGTACAACATTTTGAATGTAATTAACACAACTGAATTATGTTAATAATAGAGGAAACTTCAGGAGTGAGTAGGTCATATGGGAACTCTGCACTTTCTGCATGATTCTAATCTAACATAACTGCTCTCTGTAACTTTTCTAACAAAAAAAAGGACATAGGACTTGAATGGACATTTATCCAAAGAATATGTACAGATGAGCAAAGTTACATGGAAAGATACTCAAAATCACTATCCATTGAGGAAATGCAAATCAAAATCACAATGAGTTACCAACCCACACCCTTAAGAATGCTATAATAATAACTAACAGAAATAAAACATAAAAAAGAAAATAACAAGTGTTGGTGAGGATGTGGATAAACTGGAACCCTTTTACATTGCTTGTGGGAATGTAAAATGGTTCAGCCACTATGGATTACAGTTTGGCAGTTCTTTAATTTGTTAAGCATAAAATTTCCATATGATCCAGTAATTCTATTTCTAGACATATACCCCAAATAACTGAAAACAGTCAAACAAATACAGGCATATTCATGGCAGCACCATTCAAATAGTCAAAAGGTAGAGACAACCCAAATGTACATTAATGGATGGATGGATGGATGAATAAACAAATTGTACATACAATAGAAAATTATTTAGCCATGAAAAGGAATGAAGTATTTACAGTGCTACAACCTCAATGTACCTAAAAAAACATTATGCTAAGTGAAATAAACCAAAAAACAAAAGTCAGATATTGCTTGAGTCCATTCATATGAAATATCCAAATAGATAAATCCATAGAGAGAAACTACACACTTACGGTTGCTAAGGGCTTGATGGAGGAGGAAATGAGAAGTGGCTGCTTAATGGCTACAGGATTTCCTTTTCAGGTGAAGAAAATAATTTGGAACTAGATAGCAGTGGTGGTTATACAACACTGTGAATGTACTAAATACCACTAGATTGTTCACCTTTAAATGGTTAGTTTTATATTACATGAATAAAATAAATAAATATATATATACATATATATGTATATATATGCATACATACATTAGCACTTCTTTCCAAACAGTTAAACAATGGTAGAACATTTGGTAGAATGATATTTAGTAGAACAAATTTCGCTTCAAGTAGATCACAAACCAACTCTGTATAAGAGGATGGAAACAACTTGATTTGTATATATTATTTTAGTTTGCTAGGCTGCTGAAATACTGGAATATACCAGAAATGGGTTGGCTTTTACAATGGGGATTTATGAGTTTAAAAGCTTACATTTTTGAGTCTAAGAAAAATGTCCAAACCAAGGCCTTATCATGGAATGGTTTCTCCCTGAAGACCATCTGCTGGTGATCCTGCACTCCTCTCTCACATAACAAGCCCCATGGCAGTGTCTGCTGGGGCTGCCCCTTTTCCTCCAGGCTTCCTTGTCTTCAGCTTCCTGCTTCATGGCTTTCAGTCTGCTTCTGTGTTGCATTGAATTCAGCTTCTGACTTCCAGGTCTTTCTCTCTTAGCTTCTGTGGGTTTCTCTCTGTCTCTCTTTCCATAGTTATCCCTTTTATAAAGGACTCCAGTAGGAGGATTAAGGCCCACCCTGGATCATGCCCTACTGAAGTAACCTAATTGAAAAGTCCCACCTACAATAGGTTTATACCCACAGGAATGGATTAACTTTAAGTACATGATTTTCTGGGGTCCATAAAAGCCTCAAACCACCACATGCATCATCTGCTAAATGATGATAGAATATATGAGAGATTTTTCAGCTCTACTCCTTAGATTTCCCATGGGGTTCTTGTAAATGTCTAATGGACAAACTCAGGGCATAGGACCCTCTATCTTCACTTAGAATGGAGAAGCTACACTTTTTTTTTTTCCCTTACTCAATATTAAGATAGTATGTAATATTTATTTGTAAATGTTATAGTATTACTATGTTTAAACTGCTATATTATTTTATGCAAATTACTTAATCTAGATCTCTAGAAACTTTGCATTTCTAAGTAAAGGGATACATATTGGAAAGAAAGTGGTCATCTAGAGGATAAAGTCTTAATTCACAATTAACAAATCTTAAAATTCCCCAACAGAAATCATTATTTCCTTTATTCAATTAGTGGCAAATGCGGGGGGAAAATTTATATTAGAAGATTCACAAACATAAAGAAATAAATTCAACTCTAACCACTGACCAGTTTGACAATAAGTGAAATTATATGAAATAAATAATGAAACCACCAAAAAAAAAAAATAAGGCTCAGATAAATAGGCATATGAGCTTGTTAAAAAGTTACATAAAACACACTATATATAAAAATTATTTTAGTATAAGGAATAAGCCTCAAAAAATTTCATGGTAGACTTTAAAAAAATATTTTCTGACCACAGTAGAATTAAGCTAGGTATCATTAATAAGCAGTCTCCTAGAAAATCTGAAATTGCTTGAAAATCAGCCAATATTCTTAACTGAAGGTGATGAAAATATAATATATCAAAACTTAAGTTATGAAGCTAAAGATGCACTTGGATCATTAGTGCATACAATAGAAAAGATTAAATGCTGCGACCCAATAATCTAAATATCCATCTCAATAAGCTAGTAAAAGATGAGAAAATAAAATGAAACAAGAATTTAGAAGAATAGAAATGATAGATAATAAGTGAAATGGAGAATGATGAAAACAAATTTACAAATTGAAAAAAGCCCTCCAAATAGTTTTTTGTTCTTAAAAGATTAATAACTTAGAAAGATTTCTTCCAAGAATAAAAAAGAAGTAGAAAGAGTGTACTTCACCAAAATCAGAAATGAAGAAAGAAGCATCTCAGCATATACTACAGAAATTAACAACAAATCTTATCAAATGTTTTCCCTGAGATCAGAAGTTACTCTATCACCATTCCTCTTTATTACTGGCTTGGAGCTTTTCTTTTAGCTAGTGCAGCAAGGTATTAAACTAAAAGAAATGAATTGGAAAGTGATAAATAAAATCATCATTATTCATATGCAACATGAATGTGTATATAAACAATGGAAGAGGAGCTACAGATTATTAGAATTAGTAAATGGTTTTAACAAGGTCACTGGAAACACCATTATCAAAAATCGATTGTGTTTTTTATATCCAACAAATGGAAAACATAATTTTAACAGACATACATTAACCTTATTATAAATAAACACCTAGAAATAAATCTAGCAAAAGGTATTCAAGAGAAATATTAATTGAGCAAAATTATATAAGGACTAATATATGGAAGAATAAACAATGCTTTCTGTATTTTGTTTGAAAGTCAGTATTGTAAAGATGTTAGTTCTCTCAACATTAGTATAACATTCAAAGCAATCCCAATCAAAATATTAGGAGGAGATTGTGTGTACATGCACACATGCATGTGTGTGGAGAGAGGACTGACAAGTTTATTCTAAAATTTATATGTGTATGTAAGGTACCAGGAGTACCTGAGATAATTTAAAGAAAATTTGAAGAATTAACTTTATAGCAAGACTTATTATAAAGTCACAAAATTAATACAGTGTAGTAATGGCTCAAGGCTAGACAAATAGATGAATATATTCATGATCTTGGGTCAGGCAAAGATTTTCTAAAATAGGTAAAAGTTGGAAAAAGTATATTTTATAAACTTCTATTCATAAAAGAAAACCATGAAAATGGTGAAAAAGTTGCAATACCTATATTGAACAAAGGATTCACATGCAGAATATATTAATAAATCAATAAATCAAAAAGAAATATTCAATAAAGAAATATATCAGAGATTTGAATAGTCACTTCAAACAAACAAGATCTATAAATGACTAACAAACATGAAGAGAGGCTTAACCTCACTGTTAAAAGTGCAAATAAAGTCACAATGAAATTTTACTTTTCTGTCACCAGAATACATTAAAAATAAGTAATAACAAACCCAAGTGTTGCCAAAAATATTGAAAAACTAGAACTCCCATAGTTTTCTGCTAGAAGTATAAATTGGTTCATCCATTTATGCAAACTATATACATGCGTATGACCCATCAGCTTTCCTCCTTAGTCTATATCCAACTGATATGAATACATGTGTGAATATTCATACTAGAATGTTCATGGCAGCACTATTCATAAAAAATACATAGAAAGATTTTCAATATCCATTAGAAGTATAATGAGCTATAAATGTCAAGCAAATCACAAAATGTAATACTATTCAGCAATGAGAATTCAGGCTACACTCAAACACATGGATGAATCCCACAGGTATAATGCTGAGTGAAAAAACCTATACAAAAAAAGAGCACATACTGTATGGTTCCATTCACCTAATATGAATAAGAGGAAAATAGATCTATAAGTATAGAAATCAGGATAATGGTTATATTTTTGGAGGACAGCAGGTGACAAAAGTGATACTTCTAGGGTATTCTTCATTATATAAAACTGAAACAATGAGCCTTTGTAATAGAGTATCTGACTCAAAAATGTTCCTTTGATCAGAATCCAAAATAAATTTAATAATGATTAAATGGAAGAATATTTTGCTGGAGATCAATTTGGCAAGTGATATAAAACACTTATATTTGAAGTAGTATAAATATTACTTCAAAGTATTTTATTCTACTACTTAGAAATGAAAAGATATTTTTAAATTATCGGATTAATGCTTCTCTCTTAGACTGAAAAATACCAATAACTTAAATGCCCCAAAATAGGGATTTGATTAAATAATTCAAAGTATGCATGTCAAATAAAATATTATATAGCTATTAATATTATCTTTTTGAGATATATATTTCTGATATGGAAAGAGTCTAAGTATATTAGTAAAAGGCAAATCATGCTACACAATAGTATGTATGTGTCTTAGTCACCATTCAAGCTCAGTGTAGCTCCAGCACATTACAATAAAATGAACTTACTATATAGTCACTGAAAAAAAAACTAGTTATGAAATATATGTACATGTTTCTTTGTTTCATAGAGCTATTTTGACAAAGTACCAAAAACTGGTGGCTTAAAACAACAGAAATTTATTGTATCACAGTCCTCTAGGTGATAAGTCCAAAATTAACTTGTTGGAAGGGCTGCACTTCCTCTGAAGTCGATAGGAAGAATATTTCCCGTGCCTCTTTTTTGGCTCTGTGAGTGGCTGGCAATCCTTGACATTCCTTGGCTATCCTTGGAATTCCTTGGCTTGTGGCACAACTCAATCTCTGCTTCTGTCTACACATAACCATCCTCTCTGTATTTTTCTTCTCTCGCCTTCTTATAAGGATACCAGTCATATTGGATTAAGGTCCCACCTCATTTTAACTTGCTTGATTCCATCTAAAATGATACTATTTCCAAATAAGTTCACATTTTGAGGTACTGAGGATGTAGACTCCAACATATCTTTTTGGTGGCTGCAATTCAACATATAACATGTGCTCCAGCACCAAAACATGATGGTTCCCAATAATATTTCTGCTGTTTTTTATGTATGTATGTATGGATGGGGATGTTGGAGCTAGGCTACCTGGAGTTGAATCCTGGTTCAGTCCTTTTGTAGCTTTATGAACTTGGGCAAGTTATTTCAACCTTTATTTTTCTTAATTACCTTATCTGTAAAGTGCAAAAAGCAAATACTGATTCTAAAACAGATTTCATTTTTTCACACTTTAACATCTCTGAAATTAGGATGATTCTTAGTGACAATGGACTGCAATAATTTAACATAGGATGATATTATTTTAATACTTTGAATCTAAAAAAATTAAGTTGAATGAAAAATGCATATTTTATGTTAAATACAAAAGGTGTTCATCTCCAAGGATTGTTTTTTCTCTTTTTGGGTATAAAAGTTTTGGATCTGTGATCAGTGTAGTTTTATTAGAAGGAGAAATTATTGCTATTCCTACTAATACTGTTGTTGTTGTTATTGTCATTATAAGACAATGCTATGTGCTAGGCAAAGCTGTAAAGATGTTACATATTTTAATTCATAAACTTTACAGCTGTATTTCTATTTTATAGATGAAGCATCTGAGGCATGGAGTGGTCAAGTAATTTATGAAAAGTTTCGGGGTTGACAAATGGTGACGTCAGAGTGGCTCCACTATATGTGCTTATACTACTACTACTATATGAGCTGGCTTATTATTTATTTAAGCTAGGAATTATCATAATATAAATATAATCTTTCATTTTTTCTTGGAATTCCTTAAGGCATAGTGATACATTCTCAGAACTAAAGAGAAAATCTTTTTAAAATTGCTGTTCCCTGATTTTAACAGTGGAGCTTGTTTTGTCAACAACCACCATACTATATTTTCTTAATGCAAAATTGAAAAACACAATCAATTAAGAATAAATATATGCTCTTTAATGGCAGGAACCCTGCCTTTCATGTTGACAGATGCATCCTTAGAGCTTAATTCGGTGATGGTACATAGGACATCTTCAATAAATATGTATTTAATAGGTGAATCTGGTCTCCTTATTTTAAATGTTTTATATATCATTTATTTCAATTTTATAATTGTTTCAAGGTCTAGATCACTAGAAAATGAACATCTTAATAATATAAATTGTGCCTCATCAACATTTTTACTTTCCATTCCCTAACAAATGCTAGCAAAGAGCAGCTATTTGATAATTATTGTTGAAATTATGGATAAATATATACTTATAGGGAATGTTTCCTTCTTTTTCAACATTCTTCTTCACAATATTCAACTACTAAATATAACTAAATATAGCTCCCTGACACACTCCCTTCTGCCTATTCAACTCTTACTATCTTGTATGGTACAGGTTCTTCTTAATCTGCAAATAATTTCAAAATTAAAGTTTATCCTGCAAGGATATATATATATATATTTTGCTTTGTTGACCACTCATTTTTGCATTGAATTTTGCATCCTTTACTTCATTTGTGATTATGTGATTTCTGTTCTATAAAAAAAATTAATGTTATATCAATATTTAGTCAAATATCACGATTACTATAAGTTAAATTTGTTTGAAAGCTTTTTATCTTGTTTCTAAAATGAATCTGCTTTTAAACTTATCCAATAATTCAAGGACTCACTAACACAAAGAGCTTACACTTTCCATTATTTCACACTTTAAGTCCTACATCAATATTAATAAAAAGATTCTGACTTTAGAAAAAAAAGGTGAAGTTGTTTTGGATTTATATCATAAACTCAATTACTTTGGTTAATCATTTTACATTATGTCTAAGTAGAAATTAACAAATACTACCTTTTTAGGCTATAAAAATATTTTTATAGGAGTCCTTTTTATCCAAATAAAGAAACATATAGCAAAATATTATATGTTAATTCAAAAATAAATGAGCACTCCAATAAGCCGATTATAAGCTATTTTGATATTAACTATCTCACCATTTTAAAATTTGCTTCCCACAAAATTTTTCAGTTTTTTAAAGAAACAAATTAAAATTTTTGGTATCCTATAGGTAAACAAGTATAGGATATTAAAATCAGTTTACCTCAATTCATATTTTTGCCTCTAAATGGTAAATCATCATCTTGGTATGGAACTGGTAATCTTTTCATCATTGCATTGCAAGAAAAATTCAGTTGACGATAAATCATACTCTTATTTGCAAGTTAGTTACTAAGATTGCAATAATTTTCACATGGAAACCTGATAACGTTTTGCTGATGACTTTCTAGCCTGATTGTATTACAAATTTAATAATATGTTAAATGTAGTTAAAGTATTTATTTTTCAATAAAAGTTATGAATTCTCTGAAAAATATAGTAGTCTGTGTCATGAAACCAAATTAAATATATTTGAGAAAGTAAAAAAAAAAAAAAATAGTTCTTTGCCCAAATATTGCCATGTTAGTAATTAAATAAAAGTAAAAATAACATTAAATAAAATTTGGTTTTCATTTTCTTTAAACTGATAACTGAAGAAATTTTAAATAGATAAAGGAAGAAAATAATGGATTTTTTTTTGAATCATGAAAATCTGGCATTTAAATGACTTTATTAGATAACACTTATTTTTTAAAAATTGACACACTACTTCAAATTGCATGGGCATTCCATTTCAATCAACGAAATAGATACTTTTCAGTTTGACACTAGTCATCAACAATGATTAAGATTGCTGATTCACAGTATAATGAACCTATATATTTTTCCTTAAAATCCAAGAAATTTTGTTCAATCCCAAAATGTATTTGCTCTCATTTAACCTTGCATATTGCTATTGCCATCTTTTCACAGTGTTTTTGTGTTTTTCTTTCTGTTCCCATGTTATTGGCTTACTATCTTAGTGTTTCCTATTAGGAGCCAGGTTTTAAGCATTCAGTACCACTTCTCAAATCTGTATATCCTGGCTTCATGAAGAATTCAATTTGTTGCTCATCTATTTCTTAAAACTAAATTGGTTGAAGTTCTTGTTCATAATTTCTTTGCTAAATTAACAACACAAACCAGATTGCTTACTGAATATTTCCTGAAAGCTAACAGGTTTGGGTTAAACCATTAAGCTACTGTATTCTTTTTTTCAGGAGGTACTGGGGATTGAACCCAGGACTTCGTACATGGAAAGAAGGCATTCAACCATGGAGTTACATCTGCTCCCCAGTAAGAGTTGGTATTTTTGTTTGTTTGTTTGTTTGTTTTTAGGGTGTACTGGGGATCGAACCTGGGACCTCACTCATGGGAAGCAGGCACTCAACCACTTGAGCTACATCTGCTATCCTGTATTCTTTATATAAGAAAGGATTGACCATTGTCTAATACCCTCCAACTATAATAAACCCTTTCCTGGGTCACACAATGTGTGGAACAAGAAAAGAATATAAATAGACCTTCATAACCTACAGAATGAAGAGGGAATTTTCAACTACTCCTGCAGTACTGAAGTGAGGTATGATTTAGTTCTCTGAATGTCAGTGACCAACCAGTGATTGATCAGGACTGCAGACTGTTCAATAGATAGGTGCAAATTAAGTCAGAAGAGTTGCTATATAAACTCAATAGCCAGAGAATCATATCATCAGCTGAGTGCATGAACAATTCCAGTTATAGTTGATTAAGACACATCCTGTGCCACACCCTACTGAAGTAATCTCTTAACTGAAGTAAACCTAATCAAAAGGTCCTACTCACAATAGGTTTACACCTACAGGAATGGACCAGCTTTAAGAAGATGATTTCCTGGGGGACATACAGTCTCAAACTACCACAATGAGAATTTCAATAAAGAGATAGAAAATTTAAAAAAGTAATAAAACAGAAACACTGGGGTTTAAAACCACAATAACTGAAATTAAAAATTCCCTAGAGGATTTCAACAACAGATTGGAGGTGACAGAGAGATGAATCAGTGAACTTGAAAAGAAGGCAATTGAAATGATCAGGAGAGAAACAGAAAGAAAAAAGAATGAAAAAATTAAACAGAGTCAAAGACACATTGAAACACCACCAAACATTACGGACATTCCAGAATGAGAAGAAAAAGAGAAAGGAACAGAAGGAATATGCAAGGAGATAAAGGTAGAAAGCTTCCCAAATTTAATGAATGCATGAATGTACAAATTCAAGAAGTCTATTCAACCACAAACAGGATAAACTAGAAGACAACCACACCCAGATATGTAGTAGTCAAACTGTGAAATGCTAAGGACAAGGAGAGAGTTCTGAAAGCTGCAAGAGAAAAGCACCAGTAAGATTAAGTGGTGATTTATCATCAGAAACCATGGAGACAAGAAGGCAGTGGAATGAAACAGTTAAAGTTCTGATATAAAATAATTGCCAGGCAATAATTTTATATATGGCAAAGACTGTCTTTCAAAAATGAGGGTGAGACTAAGACATTCCCAGATAAACAAAAACCAAGGGAGTTCATCACCACTAGACCTGTTAAAGGTAGTTCTTCAAACTGAAATGAAAGAACACTAGACAGTGGTTCAAAGGCATGAAGAAACAAAGAGCTCAAGTTAAGGTAACATTTGGGTAATTATAAATGCCAATATTATTGCATTGTACTTTTTGGTTTGTAACCCCACTTCTTACTCCCTACAGGTGCTAACATGCAAATGTATAAGAAGTCATGATCAATCTATGGTTCTGAACATACAGTGTATAACGATAAAATTTGTTACAAGTTGTATTAGTCAGCCAAAGTGGTGCTGATGCAAAGTACCAGGAATCTGTTGGATTTTATAAAGCGTATTTATTTGGGGTAGAAGCCTACAGTTACAAGGCCCTAAAGAGTCCAACTCAAGGTATCATAAGAGGTACTTCCTCAACAAATGTCTGTTGTCATGTGTTGAAGCAAGATGAAGGCCAGTGTCTGCCAGGGTTCAGCTTTCCTCTTTCCTCTGGAAGCTCAAAGGGCCCAGCTTCTTCCAATCTCAGCTGTAGGCTGGAAAGCTCATTTCTTTCCAGGATCAGCTGCTCTGTTCTCTTCACAAGGTCAGCTGTAGACTATTAGGCGAATGGCTCTTCTCTCCCCAGGGGCCACAGGATCAACGTTCATTACCCTTCCATGTCTGTGGAGCTTTCTATTCCTTTCTGTATCTTCTTCTGTGTATCTACTTCTATGTGTGTCCTTGATTGAGTGTCCATTTATATAGCCCACAAAAGGGGTGAGTTGCTCTAATGATGTGGTCAAATCAAAGCCCTAATCTTAACATAATTAAATCAAAGACATCCCAGCTGAATCTAACACCATCAAAGGATATCACATCCAGAGGAACAGACCAGTTTACAGACATAATCAAATAACTCTTTTTTGGAATTCATAAATAATATCAAACTGCCACACAAGTATAACAAAAAGGTGGGG